>VDFB02159654.1:0-22800 GCA_007258455.2 Sequoia sempervirens | reverse complement strand
TGACATGGACTAGCCGCCTCCCATGGATCTGTTAACTTTGGCAGTTGTATCAGGCATTAATAGGTCAATCTTTTGGTGCAATGGCATTTGTTGGCCAACAATTGGTATCAAAGCCAAAGGTGTTGGGTTCAAATCCCCTCAGGTAACATTTAGGGGGAGTTTGTTGGCAAATGGTGTGTGCTCCCCTTGGGATTCACGAAATGGACTAACCACCTCTCGTGGATCCATTAACTCTGGCAGTTGTATCAATCATTAACAGGTTGATCTTTTGGTGCAATGATAGTTGTGGGCCAACATTACATTCCCTAGTTGCTACATCACCTCCAAAAACCCAATCCTCAAAGGTACTTCCCTAGGGAGTATGTGGGGTGTCAATTGTGTGCCAAATACCCTTAGAATTATACAATTTTTATAAGGGATTACATCACCGTAGTTGTGAGCAATATTCAAATTAGGCCTCCTTTCAACTGGCCTAAAAAAATCATGTAACTCCTTGGGGATCCTAGGTACATCCACCATTAGAGCCTATCTCAATTTGGTGGCAAGAGAAATTATAGTGCTCACATAGTCGATCTTTTGTTCATTCCTATCCAATATATGGGTCCACAACTACACCGACATCTCAATACCATCCACAACCCTTTTAAGTTCCATCTCCCGACCAAAATAGTTTGCACCTTTGAAAAGAAACATATGCATAAAGAGTGAAACCACCAAAATCTGACATGAAGTTTCCCACCCTTCAAGGCCACCAATCCTTTGTGAATTTCCTCTATTATATAGGTGGAAAAATCATATAAGGTATTTATGTTAAGATGATGGATACTCACAACCATGTACATATGGGCCATTGGCATGCTAGAGCTAGGATCAAACCCTAGAATTTGGTAGAGGGAGTAAAAGGTCTTCTAAAAATATGGTTGAAATATTTAATAGGGAGGGGCTCAACATCAGAGGGTCCCAAAGTAATCTTTCTTTTGTTGATTCCCTTGCCTAATAATATTAGAAAATTGGTGAACACCAACACTCTGAAGTTGTGTTTTACCCTTTTGTATTCCTCCCTCAACATCTTCTCATCAATCTTAACAATGTCATTGCTCCTAGTGTTCAACTTGAACACATATGCAACATATTCCTTATTATCCCATACCAAATTCTATCCATCATGAGCTCTAACAACCCTAACTAGATGGTCATAGTTCACAATAATTTCTTTGACAAGATCAACATCTATGAACATGTTGGGTACAACTAGTTTACCCATGTCCAACCTCCAGGGGTTGTAGAAAGGGATATCTACATTCCTATTTCCAAACCATTGTTGGAAAATTCTCCATTCAGAGTATAGTAGGGCAGCATCTTTAATTGTAAAATAATATTCAATGATGCAAATTTAGTTCTAGGGCCAAAGTACATACGTTGTCCCTTTGATTTCTCAGAGGTTGAAGATACCAATTGTTCGGTTAAGTCCTATAAAAAAGATCTTTTAGTGGCCTTCAACTCATAAGATTGGTCTTTTTACGTAGATGCTTTGACTTTGGGTGCCATAGTAACAAAGTTTGTGCAAACTAGGGTTTACTACTCAGCAAATCACAAGCTTACTATTAGGGTATAGGTTGATGCAAGGCAATAACAAGACTAAATAGGCTAATCATTAAAATTGAACATCAAACCTTAAAAAATGCAATGAAACTAGAAAACCTAATGACAAAATGATAGGATGAGCACTTACATCAAATTTTAAAAAAATTGAGAAGAAGGATAGCAATTTTACTTGTTAGTTTTAGCAGACTCGTTGAACAAGCTAGAAAATTTCAGCGAGAACTTCTTAGATGCATTAAATACTTTAACAGTTTGAAATTATACTTTAAATCAAATTTTATGGCTTTAAAACATACCAATTGGAAATTTGGTAGCTTTGCATCATATTCGCCATTATGGTTCTCTCACATGAACCAGAATGACTAATATGACTCATTTCCCTCAATCTTGAACTTTGAATTTTAGCTGTCGATCTCACAATGAGATAGCCCAATAGATAGCTTAGATTTAGTCAAATAAGTTTGAAAATATGAATACAAATGGTTGTCACCATTTACCAACTGAAAAATGCCATGTGGATTTATCTTTGTGTCACTCTGTGGGCTCCATCATCTCCACAAGTGTTGAAACTGTCTATGTGTCAACCTCCCCACTTCCCCTCTAGGTTTAAAGCATGTGCATCTTACAATAGTGGGGAGGTAGGGAATGACTAATATTTTTTTGTTAGAAATCATAGTAACCGTTGATTTGAACACCTTTAGTCATCAATGTCTTTGAGTAGTGGTAAGACCCACCAAAAGGGTGGCCAGGTGTTGCCTACCCGCTATCCTACCAGATCCTTAATTTGATAAATTTAATCTTGTGGGATGTAGGGGAACAAATAGAAAATAGTTAATGGGACCCACCAAGCATAATAAAGGATTTTAATAAGCATGCACACTTATTATGTATGACTTAGAAGGGGCTGCCTGCCTAGGTTTAGAACATGAACGATATTGAGCGAATGTTAAAACCCAAACTTAGGGAAAGCAAGATTTAAAGGATTTTATGACCTACATTAGACAAGGAAAGATTTATATGGATTCTACGGGTAGCAACTAGGAACACTAGGCTCAAGGGATTGATGAGTAAACAGATGAAAAGGTATAAGATATGACTTAAGAGACTGGGAATGGGTAAAACCTGGTCAACTTCGAATTAGATTATTAGAATGTAGGTAAAAATAAAAGACACCTCTGATATTGTTCAGCCTCTGATATTGTCACTCGGATTATGTATATCTGATCTTTTTGGTTTCTGCTACTGCTGGCAGCTTTCTCCTTGTAATTCTTTCTGCTTTGTTCAATAAAAAATAAAAAAAATAAAAGACACCTAGGGTTTTTGAGAGGGTTTAGAACACACATAAACCCTAGAAAATAAGAATGACTAGAACCCTAAGCCTTATGACACTTTCCAAATCAATAGAACATCTAGATTAGAAAGATAACCAAATTTAAGCATCTTTTGGGATGCTTACTATAAGCTATTTGATAGCACATATAGGATATTAGTAAATGTTGTAATTTTTCTCTGTAATAACAAAAGATGACTCAAATACTTAAGTGTATTTATTTAATTTTGAATTTAATATTGACCTATCTTTCTCTTTAGTATTGTATTCACTATCATCTAAATCAAAATAATTAGTTTGGTTATTTATAAGTTATGGATGTTGAACTATTAGCTTATGTTCAAGGAATGAATTAATATTCCTTTCAGCTATTTATCAAAGATTGTGTGAATGGAAATGCAATAGGACTTTATAAGTAGTGTGATAAGTGTTGTTCTTTAAAAATGATGCAAAATAACATATCAAATTCAATACCATGGAAATCACAATTTCATGGAATATAATATAAAATATTAGAATTTCATGGAATACACTATAAAATATCATCAAATACAATTTGGAATATGATTCATAAAGTGCAATGATTCACAATTTCATGGAATACAATATAAAATACCATGAACTACAGTTTGGAAAATGATTCATGAAGTGCAATATAAATACCTAAAAGATGCTAATTCACTTCTATTTCCCAAATGGAGTTAGAGTTCTAAAAATGACATTGAACTTGAGATAAAGTAAAAGAGTCATCTTGATTATGAGTTTGCTCTTCATTTTCTTCGGCTCGCATCTCGAATTCAACATTCATTGTGTCACTATCATTTGTCCCTCTACTGCTACTAGTGCCACCAGTACCAATGTTTGGAATTGGAGTGTTGCACAACACTCTTCTTTCACATGTGGACCTGCAAATTGTGATGCCCTTTCAAAAGGAATTTTTTTGACATTATATGTAGTTTCTTTCATCCTCAAGCAATTTTCCAAATTCTTGTCTAGTTTGTTTCTTAGCTTTGATTTCAAAAATGCCAATGAACTAAAAACTCTCTCATCCTCCACTGACCCCAATATCATTGTTTGACATAAATCAACAAGTTTGAAATATTTTGATATTGTACCATGAAATATTTCACTTTGACTTAAGTTTGTACAAACCTTCGTTATTGATCCTGGCTCAAAGGCCTTCTCCATTCCCATGGAATCATACGGGTTGCTCATAGTTATTGAAAAATTCTTACATTGTTGTCTAAGCTTATCTGCATTTAAAATTCCTTCTATTGTTTTCTCATTGTATGCTACACTTTTCAAAAATTGTTCGATCAATATATTTACTTTATCATGAAAATATTTTGGGCTATCTTGGTTTACCAATTGAGGATACACAATACCCATGGCTTCAAGTATTTTGTGTCAAGGGAATCTTTCATAAATATTTGAGGAAAGACATTTTACAATTTCCTTCAAATTATCACTAACAAATTTAACATTGTTGTTAAAATATTCCTCTCTAATAGGTACTTCTTTGATAGAGAGCATGGTTGTCTTACAATGGTACATTGGTATCTCATATCCATGTACACAGATACATAATTTTCTGCTTGCATTAAACTATAAATAATTATCAGGCATATTCAAATCAGTAATTTTCTGCCACATGAAAAAAATTGTGCTTTCTTGTGTTAGATCTAGATATAGATGATCAAGGGCCATGCATGTATGTCTACGTAGTTTAGAATATTCATAAATATACATAGTTATGTCTTGGGATTTCTTCACAATATTTTTCATTTCATCCAACATGGGGAGAAGACTAGCTAAATTCAGGAGTGTCTCTATATCACTTAACCTATGTAAGAGGTCATGAGCTTTGTCTAATGTGCTTCAATGCTCGTAAATTACTCCAATCAAGGATTGATATTCTAAAAGAACTCATTGTATTGGTCCATGCAAGGAGATCCATCCGGTATCAATATCCTTGAGAAGGTTGTTTCCTACTATTATTCCCTCAACAAAATTTTGAAATTCCATGAAATGTTTGGGACTTCAGAAAAAGTATGCATAGAGCTCACAAACTAGATTTTAACTTTTGATACTATAGGAAACTTTCTTATGATTTTGAATGCTAAATTCATTTTGCAGGTTGTGCAGTGAATGCCAAGTATGTATAGTGCACAAGTAGTTTGTACCTCTGTGCAAACACCATTCCTTTGACCTAGCATCACTGTAGCTCCATCAACTCCTACACACACCAACTTTTTGGAAATTGCAACTCATCCATACCTACAATTTCATTCAAAGATTTCTTGACTAGTTCAAATAGATTTTGTGATGTTGAACTGTCCTTCATTTTATGAACACAGAGAAGATAACCTTGGAAAACATTTTTTACAGTATACACATGCATATAGACCCAAGAAGTATTGTCTACCACAATAACTTCATCTAAAGATAATGCAATGAAGTTTGACTCTTTTACTTTCTCCTTTAAATATTTCATTTCCACTACAACAAAACTATTTTCCCATTCCCATCTAGTGTTTACTAACCAATGTGAGCTAGGAAAGTGAGGGACACCCAAAAAAGATAATAAATTAAAATTTCTAGGTAGTCTGTCATAGGACGCCCTCTAGACAAAATATGAAAAGAAACACTCATCTGAATAGTTTTTGACAAATTTTCTCCTTCCAATGCTTTTCCAAATTGAGTGTCAAGTGTACCTTGAAATGCAACAAGATTCAATATTCTTCTCTTATGATCTTTATATTTCATGACATACTTAACATGAAGACATTCTTCCTTTGATTTCCATCATATGACTAATTGTTCCTTTTCGTCTATGATTTGTTTTTCATAAACTTTACCAATATTCTTTTCTATAGCATAAAGCTTTAGTTGCAACTTGTCTCTTTTACATCTCCAACTACAAATCATACACATGCATTATGATTCAATTTCAACATTGTTTACTTTCCCCACTAGTACAATGAATGGGTACTTTGACAACTAACCAAGTTGAAATTCCTTGTCATTTCCCACTCGCGCCCCACTTTTGATTTTCCTTTTCTTTTCTTGCTACCAACATCATCCTGGTCCAAGTCAATTATCTCATTCTGGCTAATGAGGGTATCCCTTGGAACGTCTTCTCCAGTATTTCCATCCTCATTTGACTCACTTAACTCAATGAAAATCTCACCTTGACCTTCTGGTGGCAGTGAGGTATTGTGAATGCCTTCTTCATTAATATTTGGTGGAAGAGTTGATGATGTAGCTCCATCTTGATTTGATGGATCAAAACCATTTCCAATTCCAAAGTAAGACTATATGGTACCTCCAAATTTTGAGAATATTGATGGCTTCCCAGTCCCTTCACCACTCTGAGGAGTCTTACCCTTGCTACTCAACATATTGATATCTCATTTCAAATAAAAGCTAGAAAAAAAATTCTTCTTGTTTAAGAAGGACAAAGAATATAGATCCCATTCCCTACTCAATATCATCATTAAAATTAAAGCAAGCATGGAAAAGAGATAAAAAAATCTTATAATAGTATGAAGAAATCATCACTCACCTTTAAGTTTAGGTTTTTGCTAATTTGCTATTCATTAATGTAGGAATGCCTGTGTTATAAGTTTGTAACTTTCCTACGATCAACTTCAAGGTTCCAATTTCAACTTCTGAATTGAGAACTAAACAAAATGTGTAAGAATAAATGACAGTTTCGATTGTATATTAAAAATTTGATGAATCCCACATGCTCATACAACGATATGTTGTAATTTTCAAGGTGATTATGGCTCTATGATTAGCATGGAGGTGTCATGAAAATTAGCAAAATGTGTCCTCAAATGTAATTATTTTTTAATGTTATTGGCGAAATGGGTCCTCATAAGCAACTATTTGTAAATTTTCATTAGTGAAATGAGTCTTCACAAGCAACTATTTGTAAATTTTAATTGGTGAAATGGGTCATGATACAATATTGTTTTAATAGTATTGGAAAGTATGTAGGTGTTTTATTACATGCTTCTGGGATTCCAGGTGAAAATATTAATCGATCCATTTGAAATGCGTAGTTTGTTATGGAAAATTTGTTGCTTAAATATGCCTCATAAAAAATCTATGGCGAATGGACATGCATTGGGCCAATAATTCATAAAATCTGGGTGATTTGGACACCCTATTGGGGCAATTAATTCACCAATTTTGACTTGGCCGATTTCTAAAATTTTCCAATTGGAAAAGATTTGCCACTAAAGTTTTCCCTGTACCTCTCCTACTTGTGAAGAAGGTATCTTGGTGTTAGAGGACCCAAACATTGAGCATCATAATAATCTTTCTTATTCTCTTCCAATACTTTTCCTACTTGGGAAGATATTATGGTGTAATAAGATGAAATAATTGATACATTCCTTTCAAAAGATAGTAAGGTGACAAGAGACCCCCCCTCGATAAAATATCAACAATAGATAGTTGAATCCATTGGGGTTATGAATGCACAATTGGCCATTAGATCTCCCTTGATTATTGGATCTCCTAAAACCCTTTTTGGACCTCCTAAGACTCCTTGTGGACCTCCTAATATTCCTCTAATTATTAGACCTCCTAAATATCCTTTTGTACCTCCTAAAAGTCCTCTTATTATTGGACCTCCTAAGTCACCTCTCATTATAGGACCTCCAAAACCTCATGACCATATCCTACGCTCTACAAAATAACTTACTAGTGAACATGTGTCATAGCAACCAAGTTATTTATTATAGCTCACACATATAACACTAGAAACAATAAGCAACTAAAAAAAACTACAACATCCATTTCATTGCCTCAACCATATCTCCCACCTGCACCTAACATTTTGTAGCATAGTGTTGCAAGTACAAGCAAGTTTGGTGGTGTTTTCATTAATGTTGTCAATGATGTCAACATAGTACAAGATGTTGTAGATTGTGCATGTATAGTTGAGATGTTGTTGAAATGTTGTGAGTACATAGAGCTATCTTTATCATGGTGTAGATGTACTAAAATTATGGGTTACCAAGTGCTTTTGAGAAAATTAATAAAGAGTGAAGTCAGAGTTA
This sequence comes from Sequoia sempervirens, assembly GCA_007258455.2. Lineage (NCBI taxonomy): Eukaryota > Viridiplantae > Streptophyta > Pinopsida > Cupressales > Cupressaceae > Sequoia > Sequoia sempervirens. Next base: position 14,793 of record VDFB02159654.1, on the reverse strand, counting down.
TGTATGTGTTTAGAATGTGCTTCGGTATGTGCTATGCTTTTCTTCTGTGTTGATCCTATGCTTATGCAGATATGAAGGGTTGTTTTTGGGCATCTGTTGGTGACATATTCTGGATTGTAGATTTTGGTTTGATGGAGTGTGAAAGTTGTGTTCACCGGTGTGTGGTGTAGCTTGTTATGTGGCCCACATGATTATCTTCTTGATGTGGAAGTGTGTACTTCAAAGTTTATTTGTGTTTTCATTAGGTTTAGATGACCTAGTGTTTACACTTCATACAAAGGATTAATAATTAATTGAGGAAGCATGTGATAGATCTGAGATGCTGACTTTGGTCTTCATTAAGTGTTTGATTAGTCCACTCCCATTCCCTTCCACTGCAGGAATGTTGAGTTTCCAACCTAATTTGAATTTATGAAATGAAGCATATGTAGCCAACCTTGGAGAAAGTTTCTAATGTTGAAGAGAGTATAAATAGAATTCAATATGTTACAAATGAATCATTAAAGTAAGCCACGAGTTTGAAGAGTAGATTTGTGCAAAAGTGAATTGAGGCAGCAGTACTTTATTGTGTTAGATTCCTGGAAGTAGTGACTTGACAATGTCTACAATTCTTTTTATCAAGGTTGTAGATGTGTGTAACCTGTTGTGGTGTTTCTTTACTATAATATTTTGTATTTATAGGTAGTGAGCCTCCTTTTGGACAGTGAGTCCTATCAGTAGGTAGCAAGCCTTTGTATCCAGACAATGAGTCCTTTTTGGGTAGTGATCCCTTGGAAGTGAGCCTCTTCTATTTGGTTTGCTTTTACTTTATATTGTGAGTTAATAGTCACCATCATTTTCCCTGATTGGGTTTTCCACATAAATCTAGGGTTTCTTGTGTTAATTTTTCTTTTTTTTTATCTACATTTCATGTTCAGACTTAATAACAAAATTAAGAAGATAAGAAATTGATAAGTATTCGATATTTGAGTTTGTATTTGGTGACAACTGATTCAACCCCCTCTCAATTGTCTTGTGCCTTTTAACAATTGGTATAAGAGCTTTGGTTCCTTGGTGAAGAGCTCAACTGCTTAAGGTAGATCTGATGGCACATAAGTTGGAAATCCCTATGTTTGATGGATTTGATTAAGTACAGATGAGAGGTTATATAATCTCTCTTGGTTACAAGACCTAGAAGGATGTTGAGACAAAGTATGTTGCTCTGGTGATTGGTCTCTCTAATGCTAATGAGATTTATACATATGAGGAGAATGAAGAAGTGAGGTATGCTATTTATAGTGCTTTATCCAAGACTAAGTGAACAAAGGTTATTTCTTTGGGCACTGCACATGAAGTTTGGAAAAAGTTGGAAGATCTTTATGAAGGAAATGATAGAGTGAAATTGACAAAGAAGCTAATAGCAAAACATAGATATGAAAATTTAAAAATGGAAGAAAGTGAAGGTATTGCAAGCTATTTCCAAAGGGTTGATCTTGCAACAAATGGAGTTGGGAATCAAGGGGGTACTCTAACATATGAAGATATAATTGAGAATATTCTAATGACCTTACCAGAGTGTTATAGTGATAAGGTTTCAGTTATTGAGGAAATGTATGATCCTAAGAAATATACTAAAGAACATCTGTTTGGCATCTAGACCGCATTTGAGATGAAGAAGCTTGGAAAGAAAGAGGAGAAGACAGAGTCAACATTTAAAGCAACAAAGACTAAACAAGATTTGGATAGTGATGGTTCAGATGAGTTGGAAGTGAACTTTACAAGAAATTTGAAGAAAGGTACCTGTAAGTATAAAGGCATGTTTCCCTTTAAATGTTTCAGTTGTGGTAATTTTGGTCATTATGCCTCAATATGTCTGAATAGAGCTGTACATAAGAAGAAAAAAGATCATAAAGATAGAAAGGATAAGAAATTCAAGAAGTTGTATTATGTTAGAGAAGAAGCTAGAGGGTATGTACAGGATCATCATGGAAAAAGCAAGCCCTTAAGTGGCAAAAAATTCAGAAAAATCAAAGTTAGGCAAATTAATGTAAAAATTTGAATAAGTTATCTATATTATTTCAAAAATATGTAAGAATAGAATTTGTAGAAAATTGAATGTAGTTTCTAAACTACTAGGTTTATTTAAAAAAAAAATCTACTTGGTGAAAATTTGAAATTTCAATCTAGTAGTACTTAAATTTCAGGGAAAAAATAAGTAGGTGTTTGTCTCACCACCCTAACCACAATTATGTCCTGTGTGTTCCCTACATGTTTCATACCTTTTGGAGGGTTAGTTAGTTGTCTATTCCTACCTTCTTTATTCCTCATTGTCTAACATTTACAAGAAGTTCATTGTATTATATTGATTCACTTTATGATAGTTCTTGGCATTATTATGTGAAATTTCATTTATGAAATATTTTAGTTTTTGCATTCATTTTATTACTACTCCAACACGCTACCAAAGCCATGTGAATAGAAAAACCTTCCTATCTTTATCAAACCTTGCACCTAGCTCTATCATTGATGTATCGTAGAGTAAAAAAACACCATCATTGAGCTCAAAAGTCTCAAGAAGCTAAAATTGCCTATCATTTTATCATTTTTCAACATAGGTAAATTTCTCCTTTTTAGACCTACACTAGATTTTCATATGGTCAATACTTGTGTAGATAGTTTCTTATGTGAACTCCCTATTTTACAGTGGTCAAACTAGGTCTTTCTTTGGAATTTTTTGGTTTGTTTGTTTTTTCCATGGTTTTCTATTCCATATTTGAATTTTTTGTGCTTGCTTTGAAGAATCCTCATTTAGACTTTATTTTATACTATCTCAATTTTTTGGTAGGATTTGCACCACATCTTTTATCATTAATCTTTTTTGTGTGTTTGTTATAGAGTTTTCATCAATTCTTCTATATGTCACTCTAAATTTTATCTATTGCAAGGTTTGTGCTAGGTTTTCAAACTATATTTGCACCTCAAACCCCTATCTTTTGTGCTGAAAAGTTTTTTTTATATTTACACCTTAAACCATTGTTCTTTATGCCATTGGGTTTTTGTTTAAGGTTGCACCATGTTCTTGTCTTCTACATGAAAACACTCCAAACCTTGAAGTTTCAACTATAAGAAAGCTCCCAAGTTTAGACTCTGAGCTGACTCTAAAGTCTGAATTGCATGTAGACTTCAAAGTCTAACCTACAAGTCAACTCTAAAGTTTGAACTATACACAACTTTCAAGTCCAACCTACAAGCTAAATTTGAAGTCTAAATTACACACAAACTCCAAAGTTTGACATGCAAGTAGACTCTGAAGTTTGAATTTCATAGACTCTAAAATTTGAGCTATAGTAGACTTCTAGACTCTAAAGCCACTTTTCAAGATCTCAACTGCTATAGACTACTAGATTCAACCATAAACTTATAGATCTCTAACTATTATATACTTCTATAATCCAAAGCATCTATATAGAACATTAGACATCTAAACTATGTTGCAACTTTACATCAATAATTTTCTTTAACATTTTTTCTCACCTCTAAGTGAATATTATATTATTTTTAACATGTAATTTTAAAACCTCGAGAAGCCTATCTTTCTAAAACTTATAAAAAGTGCCATGTTATAAATGGTTGATTTAGGCTTTCAAGTTGCAAAAATTATAATCAATGTGTTATTTTTCCTTGGGGGGACTACTTATTCAACACTAATCAAATTTGGGGGATTTGTAAGGCACAATTTCAAATGTCTCTTTTTGTTTCATTATGGATACAAAAATTTATCTCCAAACTCCACACAAGTATTGCACCTATAATTTTAAAGTAAAACAAATTCTTCAATTTAAGGGTCTATGGAAAATGTTAAGTGAACAACAAATATAATTTACAAGGGAATATGAATAATTATATATCAAAATAAATTAGATGAAGCCATGGGAATCATTAGCTTACATATCTAATAATCTTCAAATCTATCTTGTAAGTTGTACACTACCTAAATAAAAGTGGAATAAATTAAATATTTATCTCATACAATCATAAAATTTCAAGCCCTTCAATTGGATATTGAATTGATTATACTATATCCTAAGGACTTATTGTTATAAAATAACCTACACAATAGAATAGTTTGATATGAAATATGTTGCAAATACTTGATAATAACTGTAGACACTAAAAATTGTCCTTCACCTACGAACACTATTTTTTCTCTGTCAATCTCCTTTCTTCCTTGATAATTAAATAATTTTAATTATTGTTTAAAGGTGCATTCCTCTATTAATTAAATAATTTTAATTATTTAATTAATTCATCTCTTTTCTTTATTTCCTCTCTGTGATTAATTAAATAAATTTTATTTATTTAATTACATCACTAATGACTTCTTTTCTTCTTAATTAAATAAATTTCTATTTATTTAATTGTGGTCACTTTCTATTATAATTAAATAATTATTTCAATTATTTAATTATTCATTTTTCTTTTTCCTTCCATAAATTAAATAAATTTTGTTCATTTAATGACTTACTAATTTGTCATTTTCCCCCACTTTTGAATTAAAACATTATTTAATTTAAAAAGTCAACTTACCTTTTTCCTCTATAATTAAATAATTTTTCCATTAAACATTATTTAATTATTCACTTTCCCTCTCAAACTAAATAATTTTTGAGAATTATTTAGTTTCCTTTTTTTTGCACCTTTTAGTTATCTCAAGTCTTCATCTTCATCCTCATCTCTTATTTGTTTTTTCCTTGGAAAGTCTATAATTAAATAATTTTATTTAATTAATGACTTTATAATTTGTATTTTTCTCTCACTTTTTGAAATTAAATTGTTATTTAATTAAAAAGACAACTTGCCTTTTTCTTCTATAATTAAATAATGTTTCCATTATTTAATTATTTACTTTCCTTCTCGAACTAAATGATTCTTTAGAATTATTTAGTTCTTCTATTAGTCTTATCCTTATCCCTTCTTGTCTCGTGTAATTTCAACCCTTGCTTGAAATTATTTCATTCAATCTCAGTCGTTCATTGTCGTTTGTCTTTCTATAAAAGATGTCTTTCATTGTCATTTTCATAGATCTAGTTTATGCATAAGTACATGATGTTGAGACAATTAACTTTGATATTTTGCAATCATAGACATAGGCTACATTTGCACACTCGTATCTAAGGGCATCGAGCATTTATAGCAAAATGGAGAAGGTTAATAGTGGTGAATCATTGATGGCATGAAGATTTCGGTAACATTGTTGCATTGTTTTATGTTTCCATGCTTATTTGTTCTATATTGCTTGATTAGGGTCTTAGGGTTTGATTTTAATTGATTTAATACCTCCACCTGGATTTTTACCCTAATTACAATAACTAAGAAGAGCAAGTCACTTCAAGGGGGAAAACTTTTGAACATCTCCAATAAGAACACAATTCACAATCTGATAATAAAATAAGACTCATTACCTCCTATATGTGCCTTATTTATGCCTAGGATATCACCTAGACCGACTTAGATAACCCTATATAAGCCTTAGACTAACCTAATTAACTAAATAATAATAAAATAATGATAATATGACTTAATTAAGAGTCAAGATAACCACAAGTTGATTATCCATAACCCTATGTACACTAAGATAAAGGGTGTAGAATGACCCCCTCTTTAGAGAAGCATTGTCCTTAATACTAATCAATTGTGGATGCTTCTAAATGAACTCCGCATCCTCCCATGTGGCATCTTCAACTAATACAATCTTCCATTGGATGATATACTCAGTGAGTGTTCTAGTCCTTAGCTTCTTTGTGCATGTTTGACGAATGAACTCTTCCTTCTTCATCGAGCTCTAATAATATTGTTTGAATAGGGATATTATGCCCAATTACCTTTTTCAAATAAGAAACATGAAAAATTAGATGTAGATCTTTGTTGTTGGTGGCAATTCCAGCTTATAGGCGATACTACCTATCTTTTACATGATCTGGTATGGGCCATAATATTTTGAAGACAAATTTTTGTTCATTTTTATTGCTTCAATGATATTTTCTTGTAAGGTTGCAATCTCAAGAAGACCTAATCCCCAACTTCAAAACTTCTTTGGCTATAGTGTTGGTCCGCCTGTTGCTTCATTTGATTTTGTGTCATGGCTAGATTCTCCTTAAGTCTTTAGAGTACCCATTGTTGATGAAGCAAGTGGTCCTCCATTGCTTGAACTCTTGGCAACACCTTCAACGATGATGTGATGGAAGGAGGCTAATATCCATATAGTGCCACAAATGGAGACATTTTTTATGAACTATGAAAGGAAGTTTTATACCACCATTCTGTTAGTGGTAGCCAATCTACCTATTGAGACTATTTATATGAAGTGAAATAAAATGTAGGTATCCTTCCAAATACTTGTTAACAACCTTAATTTTCCCAGCAAATTGAGGGTGGTATGAAGAACTATGAGTCAATTGAGTACCTAAACATGAGAATAAATCTTTCCAAAAGCGACTAGTAAAGATAGGATCATGACTCACTAACAATAACCTTATGTGTACCATGTAGCTTTTGTATATTCTCCAAAAAAAATTACCACTATACTTGATGTAAAAGGATGTGATAATGCAATAAAATGTGCATATTTAGTGAGGTAATCTACTATTGCCATGATGACATTATTACCTTTAGATTTTGGAAGCCCTATGATGAAGTATAAGGATACCTCTTCCCAATGCTGGCTAACAATAACTAATGGATGCAAGAGACCCGGTGTCATAATTTTCTCCCCTTTATTTTATTGAAAAACCAAACATTTAGCCATAAATTTTTAACATCACCTTTTAGCCCCTCCCAAAAAATTATTGCTTGACTTGATGATATATCTTCAAAAATCATGAATGACCACCAACTAGAGACTCATGAATCTCTGTGAGAATATTTTGTTTGAGAGTGGAATTCTTGTAGAGATATAATCACTCTTTATACCACAGAGCATCCACCGTCCAACAAAACTTATCTGAACTACTAGGATCACTTTGTAACTATTGAATGAGATTACTTGTAGCAACATCATAATGCCACTTTGCTTTGGCTTCTACTAGCCAATTTTCTTATAATATTGAAATGACACGATAAAGCTTCATCCTTCCTAGAAAGTGTATCTGCCACAATATTTTCCTTCCCTTTCTTATATAAAATCTCAAATTTATATCCCAACATCTTAGTGACCCATATTTGTTGCTCTTTAGAAGATAATCTTTGTTCCAAAAAATATTTTTAAGCTATCATGATTTGTCTTAACCTTGAAGTTTCTACCCATTAGATAAGGCCTCAATTTTTTTACTGCATGAAGGATAGCTAGCATTTCCTTCTCATAAATAGGTTTGAGTTGATTCTTCCCCTTTAATTGACAACTCTCAAAAGCAATGAGTTGACCCTCCTGTATGAGATCTGCTCTTATACCATTTACCGAAGCATCGTGTTCCATAATAAAATCCTTGGTGAAGTCTAGAGTGGAAAGCACCAAAGTTGTACACATAGCCTCCTTCAATCTCTCAAATGTTGCATTAGCAAACTTGTTCCAATGAAAAGAATCCTTCTTCAATAAAGTTGTGAGGGGTGATGTTATACAACAATAATTCTTCACAAATATTCTATAGTATCCAATCAATCCCAAGAAGCCCCTCAGTTTTTCAATGGTTTTTGGAATAGGCCATTCTATGATAACCTTAATTTTGTTAGGATCCACCTTTACCCCATGCAAAACTATGTGTCCCAAGTATTCCACCTTGTTGAGACTAAAAACATAGTTGTATGGCTTAGCATAGATTTGATGGTCTTTGAGAACTTGTAATTCTTTATCTACATGCTACAAGCATTCTTTTCATGTCTTGCTATAAATTAATATATCATCAAAGAACATTAATACAAACTTCCTCAATAATTTCTTAAAGATGGATTTCATCAAACTTTGAAATGTAGATGGTCCATTGGTAAGACCAAATGACATCACCAAAAACTCATAATGACCCTCACAAGTCCTAAATGTTGTCTTAAAAATATCTTCTTCCTTATTAATTTTGAATTTGGTGATAACTTGATCTAAGATTTAACTTTGTAAAATACACAGCTCCATTCAATTCATCTAGCAAATTATCAATGATTGGAATATGAAACTTATCTTTGGAAAAAAGTAAGAAGTTTGGTCCACATATAAGGGAAGTTTCAAGCTTGCAAAAAATCTTGACAAAAATGGGTACCCGTTTAGGCTCGAGCTCCTGAACCTAAATTTTTAAAATGGGTACTCATTTTATTTTTCAAAATGGGTACCCGTTTCTAATTACATAATATTTTAGAATGGGTATGTGTTTCATAAATCTTGAAATTTTAAACCTATTCATTTGCTTTTGTTTTAAACTTGGAAACCCAACCCTTAGTCTTGGACCTACAATTACAATGTCATGAAAACATCAAGAGAAAAAATGATTTTGGCAATATGGCTAACAACCTTTTTTTTAGATTTTTTTAGTTTTCAAATATGTATTTTTTATGATTGAATTATTTTTTCTATTTTTTAATTGATTTTTGAGGAAATTGCTCCATAAACTTGAAATGTCAAGTTTTCATGTCTTTTAATAACTTCTATATTTTTAAATTTCTTGTAAAAAAGTTATATAAGATCAATCTACAAACAATTCTTTACACAATGAATTTTTTTTTAAAAAATGATTATTTTAGTTCAAATTATGGTGACCATACATGAGGGGTTTTCAAAAACAATTAGGGACAATAAAAAATTAATTAAAAAAAATGGAAAAAAATTATAAAAGTTATCCTCATCAATATTTAGTATAATACATTGCCAATAGTGGCATAGTGAGATGGTTAAGTTGTGGTGTTGTTCATTCCATCAAGGTTCAAACCCCACTAAGGTGCTATTGTTGAATGTTTATATTGGGGATGAGGTCCCCCATTTGTGACCTCACCAATTTATAGCTCTGGGTCAAAAGCATTTTCCCCTTTAAAAAATCTTCAATATAATACACATCTTTCTCCAAAAGGAATTAGAAAAATAATTATATTTAGGTCAAAATTATGGTGGTAATACACATGCATGATATGGTCCTAAAAATGACTTTTTAAAAAGTGGTTTTTGTATATGCCTATTAAAAATTAATTTTTATCATCTAGGTATTAGAATAAATTACATATTTGAAAAATAGACTCAAAATACTACATTTCATATTACTAAAGTTTTTTAAGAATTCTATGTGTAAGTGCTTCAAATTTTTAATTCAACTATGACAAAATTTGAAAATCAAGAAAAAACACTTCCACTTTTTGAACATTTTGTGGACCCAACTTCTTGCACCTATCCCTTTGATGGTGTACATGTTGAGCACTTTATAGTTTTGGCACATGCACCAAGTTTCATCCTTCTTACCACCATCACCACTGGCAAGGAGTAAGCACTTTAGTTATGCCTGATAATTCTTGCCTCTAGTATCTGCTCAATAATATTTTCAATCTCGTATTTTTATATATATGGGTACCTATAAGGCCTAATGTTGGGTGGTTGTCTCCCTAAAGCTAGTTGTATGGAACGATCATGATCCCTCTTAGGAGGAAGTACTTTAGGCATATCTACAAAAACCACTAAGTGACAATCAATAATTACTTATAAATTTGGATGTGTGGGAGCATTAGTTTGATAGGCTTCCAATGAACAAAACCAGGCCACAAATCTATCAGCTCCTTTCTTAAGCAACTTTTGCATTTGATGAGTGCTTACCATTTGTGGGGAATTAGCCTTCAACCCTCTTAGCTCTATTGCCTTTTCTTTTTATTGAAATCTCATGAATAGTTCTTGGAAGTTCATCTCAATTATTTCCAATGTAGTAAGTCGTACTCCCAAAACAATATTTGCTACACCCATGGAGATAACATACATTGGGAAATCAAGGTGATAATATCTCATGGATAATTTAATGTTGTGGCATTTTCCAAAACAACAAATAGTACCACCATCTGTAATCAAGACCTGAAACTCTAGAGCTAGATATATAAAGCAATTTCAACGAGTAGCCAATTTTTTGTTGATGAAATTATGAGTACTACTCGATTCGACCAACCTTGTTACTTTCTACTTCTTTAAGAAACCCACTAGCTTGAGAATTTGTGGGAAACTATAGACACATAAAATATACTGATTGACACTACACATCTGATCTCGACCGCTAACATTGCTTCATCCTGAATCATCTCTCGGTCTAACCATTTAATCAAATACCTTTATTTGATTAAATTCATCAATATTCCTCTCCTAATTAAATAAATCAATTATCTAATTAAGTTATCCTTTCTTGTTAATTAAATCAATTAGTCTGATCTAATTATCCCTATTTAATTAAATAATCAATTTTATTTGATTAAATCTCTAAAGTTCATCCATTAAATTAAATAAATTAAAACCTTATTTGATTTAATCTAACTTCATCTCCTTGATTTTTTTTAAAAAAGGGGTAAAAACTTTATTGATAAATGGAAACCAGCATTACACACAAGTCAAAGGCAGAAGCCCAAAGAACAAAAAACACAACAGAGCCAAAAACCCAATCAGTCAATGCCGCCTTTGTCCTCCGTGAGAATCCTCTCCAAATCCGGACTTAGCTCCAGGGGCAGCTGAGCCCAATCCTCAATCTTCCAATCCTCCTGATGCTCTGAAGCCCACTTGGCCAGACAATCAGCCGCCCTATTCCATTCACGTGGAATATGGACAAAAGACACCCTCTCCATAAGATTACCAATCTGCAAAATTTGTTGCACCAACACCGCCAACTGCCAGTGCACATCCGACGTTCTTCCTTTATTGAGTAAATTAACCAGAACCTGTGAATCAGATTCACAAATAACCTTGCGCCACCCCAGCTCATAGGCCCTCTCCAAGGCATGAAGAATCGCCCAACCTTCCATGAGGTTGATAGTTTGTGTCCCCTTATGAATGGAGAAAAGAAAAACCACCGAACCAGAGGAGTCCCTACCAACCCCCCCAACACCAGCAGGACCAGGATTTCCTTTGGAAGAACCATCAGAATTAACCTTCAAAATACCAACCGGGGGGAGCAGCCAACGCCCTTGCCGTTGAACACGCTGCCCCATCCTCCTACCTCTCTGGCCCCACGAAGCATTAGGGGTAAATCCCTGGATACCCAGCCGAGCCACCATCTCAGCATCTTTCTTCTCAAGCGGCAGCTCCCCAACACCCTTAGCTTGAATCGTCTCCTGAACCATCCCGAGAACTCTACCCCATACCTGTTGAACCTGTAACAGTTCCCCCTTGAAGATCCTCCTATTCCGTTCGAGCCAAATCTGCCACAACAAAAAAATAGGCCCAGCCTGCCACGCGTCCTGCAAAAAAGAGGCCATCGAGGGAGGCCTGCCCAGGCTAGTCCAAAACTCCATTAAGGAGGAAGCATGAACACAGGGACTATTCCAAACACCCCACCAAGAATGCCAAATCTGCAGGGTGAAAGGACAACGGAAGAATAGATGTGAAGAGTCCTCAACCCCATTCCCGCACAACACACACTTCGACGGGCCCTGAAACCCACGCTTCTGAATATTGTCCCAAGTTAAACACCTATTCCAAGTCAAAATCCAGGCAAAGCAATTGCATTTAGGCCAAGAAAACTTATGCCACACATTTTTCCACCAAGGAGCTTCTGCCCCCTCAACCCTTTGAGAAAGCAACCTCCGATAACCCGACGCGACCGTGTAGTGACCTTTCGGATTAGGCGCCCATGCAAGAATATCCTTATCTCTGAGGGGGTTACACTGTCTACCTGAGAGAATATTATGCAGATCCCGGCAATCCTCAGCCATACCAATCACTGGCCACTCCTCAGGAGTCTTCCATCTAGCACTCATAAGCTGACCTTGAAAAGAAAGCACCTTAAAATCACTTACCCTCGTCCAGCCAGCATCACTAAAACTCCTGCTCAAGGCCTCCAAATGAGGGAACTGAGAGAGGATGGGAGGATGGCCATCCCAAGAGTCGTGCCAGAAGTGAACCTCAGTCCCACGCCGACAGATCCAAAATAAGCCATCCTTAATGAGCACAACTCCCTTCTTAAGAGTAGCCCAAACCACTGATCCCTTACCAACCAGGGGATAACGCGGGATATCTTCCCCAAGAGTGCCTTGAGCATACTTAAAGGAAAGGATCCTAGCCCAAGCCCTGTCCTTCTCCGTGCACCACCTCCAATAAAGTTTAGCTGCCAAAGCCAACCCTTCCAGAGCAGGTTGCCTCAACCCCAAGCCCCCCAACTGCTTAGGGCAACACACCATGTCCCATCGAACCAAACTCCACTTGGAAGACAGGAGGCTGCCTGCCCATAAAAACTGCCTAGCCAATGAATCCAAATCAGCCACAAAACCTTTAGGAGCCACCTGCAACAAACATCGATAAATGGGAACAGCCTGGATCACAGATTTTAGCAACTGAACCCTCCCAGCAAAGGACAGCCATCTGGTGGTCCAGTGAGTAACCTTCAACCGAAGTTTATCCAAAATAGGCTGCCATGACTCCCTTGATAATCTACCCACCGCAATAGGAAATCCAAGGTAAGACAGAGGAAGGGTCCCAATCTGGAATCTAAGAACTTGAGCTATTCTCCTCTGGATAGGATCTGGAGTATTGAAGAAATAGATGGAAGATTTGTCATCATTAATTGATTGACCCGAAGCCTTAAGGTACATATCCAACGCCCTGCGAACGTTTGTTGCCTCCCGAATAGTGGCAACCCCCATCAAGGCAGTATCATCCACAAACTGCAAATGTGATTGAGGGGGTAAATCATCCCCCCACCTCCATCCCTGAATAAAACCCAGCTCCACCTGTTGTCTCAGAAGGCGACCCAATCCTTCCACAAGTAGAATAAACAAGTAAGGGGAGAGAGGATCACCTTGCCTTATCCCACGAGAAGCCTCAAACAACTCAGAATGCTCCCCATTAGTTAAAACAGAGAAAGAAACAGACGTGACACAACTCATAACCCATTGAATCCAATCATCACCGAATCCGAAGCTAGCCAGGATCTTTTGAAGAAAGGACCATCGGACTCTATCGTAAGCCTTTGCCATATCAAGTTTGATGAACATAGACTTTTCTCTAGAAATAGCCATAGAATGGATGGTCTCAGTAGCTATAACAACCCCATCAAGAATTTGTCGGCCTTCCACAAAACCACTTTGCTCCTCAGAAATGAGCAATTGAAGCCACTTTTTCAACCTATTAGCAATTAGCTTTGTAATAATCTTATACACAACATTGCAAAGGGCAATCGGACGAAACCGATTCAACATGTCTGCCCCTTCACACTTGGGAATAAGAGCCAAAAAGGTGGCATTCATGGCCTTTAACATTTGCTTATTCCGTTGTGACTCCTTGACCACCTCTAATAAATCTATTTTGATGATCTCCCAGAACTCCTGGAAAAACTCAATCGGGAAGCCATCAGGGCCAGGGGCTTTTCCTTTCTTCATCTGAAACACTGTCCTCTCCAACTCTTCTAAAGTAATCTCACCCATAAGATCCTCCTTCATCTCACGCGACACCAGCTGAGGAATACATGAAAGAACCTGGGCCTCCTCCACCGAACTCCCCTGCAGCTCCTCTCTAAATAGGGAAGAAAAATAGTGAACAGCTTCCTCTGAAATACGTTGATAAGAATTCAAAGTCTCTCCCCTATCAGTGACCAAAACAGGAATAGCGTTACCATGCCTTCGCGCCCTAACAGAATGGAAGAAGAAGGCAGAATTTTTATCCCCATCCTTAAGCCAATCAATCCGAGATTTTTGTTTCCAAAAGATCTCCTCCCGCAGCTCCCATTCTTCCAAAACTTTCAAGGCCCTAGATTCCTCCTGTAACAGGCTCTCAGACACTCCATTCTCCCTAATTACCCTCGTTATACCATCCAGCTTAGCTTGTGCATCAGATTTGGCATTAAAAATATTTCCAAAGCAATTCCTATTCCAATGTTTAAGCTTATACTTAACAAATTGAAGAAGCTTAGTAAAGACATACATTGCAGTACCAAAGGCCGGTCTACCCTCCTGCCACCACCGAGCAATGAAGTCATGGAGATCAGGATCCCGCAGCCACATAAGTTGGAATTTAAAGGACGGCTTGAAGGGCCGCCTAGCTGAGAGGATAGAAATCTTTATAGGCCAATGGTCTGAGCCCCTCCAGTCAAGAATCTCTGAGGTAGAAAACCACCTATCCCCAACCCAGAAGCAAGAAACCAGAAACCGATCTAACCGCTCCGCAATGCAGTTTTCACCGGGCCTCCAATTGTTCCAGGTAAAGTGTCCATTGCCAGGCTTGATATCAACTAGATTCAAAAAAGAGATATTGTCCTGGAATAGGAAGGCAGAAGCCTCCAACCGCATAGTACCACCCCGTTTCTCAGCAATCTCTGTGATAGCATTGAAGTCACCCCCAATAATCCACGGAAGAAAAGGATCCATACTTCGTACAAAGCGAATATTCGACCACAAAATTTGCTTGCCCTGCATATCCACCGGAGCATAGATGTTGGAAAACAGAACCAGCTCACCAGATTCATGACAAGAGGCTACCATAGAGATGGAGGACCTAAAGGACACCCACCACTGAGGACAAATCTTCCGAGGGTTCCATAAACAAGCCACCCCTCCGGAGGAACCCTGAGCACCAATGCACTGGCATTCCCCACTCATCCAAATCTTGGGCATAATACCCATCATATCCTCCACAGAAAGTTTGGTCTCCTGCAAAAAGAGAATATCAGG
>VDFB02159653.1:0-10250 GCA_007258455.2 Sequoia sempervirens | reverse complement strand
GTTCTCGTGGAGAATATTGGTGATGCTAAATGAAACAATCTAAAAAATCGTATTACACTATAATAATGTGCACTACATCAGATATCCAGTAATAATAAAGGGACATCCATCAAAGCATAACAAAAGGGATTTTTTGTTATATGTTGTAGTTACAAGTGCCCTACTAGACATATGTGGAAGCAATATACATAAGGGAAAATGTTTCAAAAAAATGCCTAAAGGAAATGTGATATTTTTTTTTATAGTTTAACCATGATACCACACCATTTTGACTTGATCCTTGTGGTGATGTGATATGTTACCACTACACTGCACCATTATTGATCGGCCTTTGTGGCAATGTAGGATGTTAATACTACACTGCACCATTGCTTCTTGGCTCTTGTGAGGATGTGGGAGAAGTATTTGATTTATCTCCATACCATGCATTTATTGCCTGGCCTTCACATTAATGGGGGATGTTACTGCTACACCACACCGTGTCTTCTTGGCTCTTGTAGTATGGTAGTATTATGAAACTTGTCACAACCATCTACTACCTTGACACAATATTCTTATGAAACTTGTTAATATTTATGGGCATCTTTTAAATTACATTAAGATCTATAAGGAAACTACCCTATAGGGATGACTATCCCAAGAAACATGGCAATGTTTACACCAATAAATAGTCAACTAGAACCCATGAATTTTGAATGCATAATGGAGAATATACAGAGAGTTAAGTTAGTGAGCAAACATCCTTGGAGAATTGTCATCAAAAGTATGAAAATCTAAGATTTCATAGTAGAAGATAATATACCCTCAAAGAACTAATAGTCATAATAGACCTAGTGATAGCTTTCAAAGTCATAAGAATAAATTTATAAGAGAATAGATGAAAGATCATGAAAAAATATTGAGATGGAAGGGAAATTGGTAGAGTTGAAGAATCATACTTGTAGTGAGAAGGTAGGGAGAACAAAGTAATTTACAATCAAGAGCATCATGGCAATTTCTTAAGTGACTATATTTGGGAAAGGAGAGAACTTAGTGACAATATTACCATCAACATAAGAAGGATACTCAAAACCCTGCCAAACCCTAGGGCATTTTTCATCACCTTGTAGAGATATCAAACATGCATGGAAATATTTCATAGGAGTGCATGAGACTAAAATCATCTCTATTTTTGATGATCACAAAAAGTAACAAAAACTAACAAAAAATTAGATTTACAAGTGATGAAAATAAGTACATGGAAATTATATTATGTTGAATTTATTTAAAAAAAAAGCTTATCCATTAACTATCCAATACAATCTAACAAAATACAAATATACATTGAAATATTATCATTAACAAAATGACAATTTTAACAGTTATCCTAAGGTAGACAAAAAAAATTACACAAGTAAAAATAACACCCCTAGATTATCTTGAACAAATAACATTTTCATTCTTAATTTTCAAGCAATAGTTTTTTAGATTTGTCTAGCTGTACAAAAATCAAATCAAATATGCAATGATCTCAAAGATCCAAAGTTTTAAAATTTTGATATTTTTAGATCTATTCTTTGGTGTATTTTGCATCTCACTATAAAAAAGACTGAATCTTTTTCATTTTTTTTTGTTTTCCAGAGTTATCTCCCTTGTGAGACTCCTCTAGCTCTATTAAAGTGGAGGAATGAGGAGCTGAAAAGCTTGATAGGAAATGGAACATGGAAGAGAGAAGAGTGGAATAGTGTGTATGATTGTGATTTGTACAATGATCCAAGAAACCCAAAAAAAGATGGAAAAAGGAAGAGAGAAGAGTCAGAAAGGGTAGAATGGAGGTCTTAATGAGCCATTCACATCACCACGAAGGCTCAACAACAACTGTGCGGTGTTGTGGTGGTTGTGAAAAAGTTTTGTGAAGGCTTTGGTGATCCGAAGTGGAACTTGTAACTACAATATCTGATAAAAATCCACTTGGTGATCATTGTTAGAGAGTTGCAAACTATGACTTGTCCTCTGTCCTATAGGACTAATAAAGGAAGAAATTTCCAAACAATGATTGAATCATAACAAACAGTCCAAAAACAATGAAAGTTATTGTCAAATGGTGAAAAATGTACGTCATCTAAATCATTTGCACATAGTGATTGAGAACATGGTGAGTAATAAGTAAAAGAGCATTTGATCATAGCACTAAAAAATGGTCATAAGTTATGCAATGAACTTCACTATTCTTTTGATCACAAAGGAGATTGAGATAATAACCAACATACTGATGTGCACAAAGAATGTTCATGGATTGTTTAAACTTCCTTACAAAAAAATAACACAATAAAGTTTGAGGTGAATTGCACTTATTATTTTATGTTGATATGGATATGTTCTAACATGTAGTTAATTGTTGTAGCATAACAGATAGGCTAAATAGTTGTTCATATATTAATTTTTTTCAAATTGTAATTTCTATAATCTTATTCTAGGAGGAGTCTATACATTAAGACATTATTGTTTAAAACTGTATTTAGTTTTTCAATTGTTTGCTTCATTTCTTTTATCTACATTGGTCCTCGATGTATAGAAGATGCCTCAAATGCAGGGGGTCTTTTGGTTCTTAGGATGACTATTAGGCCTTTCCCATCATATCAATGGATTAAAATAATTAGTCATAATTGAACTTTGCAGACTTTCATCAACTTCATTTTTCAGTGTCTTTTTCCATTCTAATGATTCTATTTTCATGCATGAAGAACTCAGATCCTCGGTTAGTTAGCTTATAACTTACTAGATGATGGGGATAGCCCCAATTTTACTATTCATCAATTGAAAAATCTCGACTCCACCTGATCGTGTACCCTAGTAAGGCCAAATTTTGTCAATTGCAACTTGGGTAAAATATCAAAGCTATCCTCAAAAATCAGTAAAGTTATGGCTAACAGTAGGATCTACAGGCTAAGGAAGTTCTTCATGTATGAAATTGGGATTAAAATTTAGAATGGAAAAGAGACTCAAGTAGAATTTGATGAAACTATTGCAAAGTTCAGGTTAATGACTGATTCTTTTGTTCATTATTGTGATGGGAAAGATTCTAAATAGTCATCCCAGAATACAGGATTTTACTGTGATTTTGAGAACATCTTCTATACATCAGACTACCTTAGATCAAATAATTGAAGCAAACAATTGTGAAAGAGCCAATAATTTTGAATTTGAAATAATGATGTCTTATGTATAGACTCCCCCTATGATTTTCTCCTATAATAAGGTATATCAATTTAGAATTTGAAACAATGGTATATGAATAACTATTTAGCATATTTGTCATGCTACAACAATGAACTATAGGTTAGAACATATCCATAGCAACATAAAATACTCAGTGCAATTCACCTCAAACTCTACTGTGCCTGAGTATGACAGTACTTGAGCTTCTAGTTTTTTTAGATGGGACCTATAATAGAAAAGTGTATTCTCCATTTGAAGGAACCATCTTCGGAGCTCTTCCATGAAATGAGGGTTAAAAACATTAGAAGAAAAGCAATACCATAATTCTAAAGTAACAATTTGTATCAAGCCAAATATCAAAAAATATAACTAAATAGACAAATCCTTACAATTGGACCTCAAATTGGACCAAACAAATTTATGATTTTATCTTCAGAATTTAGGAAATTTATTTGTTAGAGCTTCACGACCTCAAATTAGATCTCAAACTAGATCAACAAATTTATGATTTTATCTTTAGAATATATGAACTGTCTCTATCAGATATTAAAGATGATAGTTTGGATGTCAACTTGGACCAACAGATTTATGATTTTATCTTTAGAATGTAGGAACTTCCTCTATCAGATATTCGGAAATTCCTATACTCAGGTTCTTCTTCCAAGCAAAAGCACGTGGAAGTGTTTTAGACCGGTTAGAGGTACTCTCCAACCTATTTATGCCATTGATAGCAATCCAATTTTTCTCGAACGTCCATCCCCAAATGTTGCATCATAATCTATTCTTCCTGCACATAAAAATGTCACATTTTAACCCCTTCTAACTAAAACTTCAAATCATCATAAAACCATAATTAATAAATTATTTTAGTTTCAAAAAGAATCTAATGTCATTTACTATCAAAATAAAAGTTGTATAAATCATAAAAAATCCATGAAGCCATTCATCTAATGACAAAATAAGCAATGTAAGGATTTGAGCAATATAATTCCAAAGGGTTATGCTGTAATTGTAATGGAATCACCATAAGAGCACAACCAAGGAAAAAATTATTATTACTATAATTATATGATCCATACCTCTATTGGGCATGTGGCACAACTGTGCTATAACAAATATAGGATGTATTCATGTGTGACCCAAGTTTAATGTGGCTATGTTGTGATAGAAATGAAGGAACTCATATGAGCACAATTCATGTACAAATTAGTGTCATCACAAGTAGGTGTCAATCATCATTGGGTGAATTTAGGTTGACTTAATTTTAACAATTTACAACATGTAATGATAGCATGATCCAAGAGTGATTACCTCTTATTGCAATAAAGAGTCTATAACTCTAATTGATATGCAAAGTGATTTTGTTATATCAATTATGTAGTGCATTCAAGAAAAACCCATTTTTAATTGGCCATTCTAGAGAGTGATCAAGAGTTTCTAAACCTTATTAATGTTACTTAAAAGTGCATCCTAAACTACAAACCAATTCTTTGTTACATACTTCAATGCAATCTTGGGTTACCAAATTATAATAATGTGATCCTCGCTAATAAACATTATGAAAGTATTAGCAAGACCCATCCCATATAGGATACATTTCCTTGATTAGGTTTACATACCTTAATGATCAAACACAAGCTTCCCACACACTCTAGGATACAATCCAAGATCATACCACAACTTTGTCAAGACAACTAATTTTCTGACCCAAGATTTAAGGTTGTTTTTAATACCAATAGAAGCATTGGTAAGAGCATGATTAGGGTACAAACCCTAGGCCTCCATAGAAACATAAACAATAACTCTAGCGGATTAGTGAGGTTGCAATACCAGAAAGATTGAGACATTGTAGCTAATAACAAAATATTGCAATCTAAAGATTGTATCCAATAACAAGCACACTATGTAGCTTAGTGACATTTGTAAATGCAATCTACAGTAAGAAGAATGAAAATCAAAAAGAGGCTAAGTAGTGATAAGATAATAAAGCCTCAAACCTTGCATAGTAAAGTGGAGATTTTATCAGTGAGTTTCCTTACCACCTTACTGACCCCAAGGGCTGCAAATGCTACTGAAGCCAAAGGTTAGACAAGGAAATGTAATTAGGGAAATTTAATCGTCCAAATGAAGTAACAGCTGGTAATCATGTTCACTGTTGGCCCTAGCCATTATATAATGGAGGTAGTGGATTGCATGTTTGAGTAGTGTTATGAGACTCATCAAATATGGGAGAATAGTGAATAATACTTTGTGGACTATGAAGTAGTGTCAATAAGGTTGAAGGATCTTAAGAACTACAATACCATGAAACAATGAGTCCCCTGTAGTAAGTAGGCAGTCTATAGGGCATAGTTTGATTTTATAGAAGGATGTTCATGAAAGGAATCTTCAAGTGATAGTGAGTGAGTTGTTTGAGATTGCAGTTGAGGGTGCAATACCCAGTCTTAAAGGAAGTTAGCAAAGCAGTAAATGTGCAAGAAAATCAAATCGTACACAACAAACAATTCACAATGTTATCTTCCATAATGCCTTGAGTTTGAAGACAAAAATCTCATTGTATCTTCATGATGAAAGTGGTGACCTTAATGGTCAATCACTAGAAACCATGATTTTAAAACATGCTATTGTGTTTATGGAGGCAACATTTTAAGCAAGGCAGTGAGTGGTGGTTTGGAACAATGGCAGGTATGAAGGACTTGCTTTATATGCATACTATGCAGTCTAGCTTAAGACAACATTCTTAGAAGAGATTGAAGGTGAATTATGGAACTCAAGGGTTACCATGAAAAGGATTAAAGCAAAGACTGAGATCTATTTAAAAGCCACGGTCATGAAGATATTAAAGATGTCACATGCAAAACCCTAGTAGTTGGAGTAATGAATATGCTAGCTAAATATGATAGTGTATTGGGACAGATTTAGGAGATCTCCACATTATCTAATCATAGGAAAATACATCATTTATTATTTTTTAAAAATTAAGAAAAATCATTCTCAACCCTATATAGGATACATTGATACTTCAAAAGCATCTCAAGGAATTTGGGATTATGCATATCTATGTCAATTAAATACCTGGATTACAAATAGTAGCACAAACAATGCAACCCTTATTGAGCAGGGCATGAATGAGATTAGAAGCAATGAATCCTATGCCTCTTTTCATGCACATCTCCTTACTATTCTCTATCATTCTTTACTTTAGCACTTCTCCATTTTGGGGGGCTATGCTTAAAAATAAGGTTTCAACGAAGGTTTTATAGTATATTTATTAAAATTAAAACTACATTTTGGTGGGATACACCTGAAAATAATATTTTGAAGAAATTTTTAGAGTATGTTTATTAAATTTTGAGAGTATTTTGGCAGGCTATTGATTCTTGATTCCTTAAATAATTTATTCAAATGGATTGTGACTAAATAAATGACTTGTTGAATACAACAAATACTGAGAGGGGGGGTGAATCAATATTTTTCTAATGATTTTAATTACTAACCATCTAATAATAAATCCACAACTAGCTACAATAGTAAGCTAGAAGATAAAATGAATCATAACATATTGACACTAGGATTTTATGTGGAAAACCCAAACAGGGAAAAACCAGGGTGAGGATTAGCTCACAATATATTATAACTGATCATAAGATATTACATGGCTCACTGCCAAGACCTACTGTCCTTGAAAGACTCACATCCTAATTACAAAAATGTCTTATCACAAGAATACAAAAAGAAGTATGGCTCACAACCAATAATGAACTGAGTAAATACACATGGAATGTGCAGGATTAGTTCCAGTTAAGCTCTGGAATATCAAGATTTTGCTTTGGTCTCACACGTACACAAAAATACCTTCACATCATTGTATACTACTTTTCTTCTTCAATTCTTCTTCTTTGCATCTCTATCTCAAAATCATACTTCTACACTTCATCACCATTTTCTTATATATGATTGTCTCTTTAAACATTAACTAGGTTAGCCTGCATAACACATGATGACTTGTTAGCTTAATTCAAAAAACCTTTTTGGTGCATACAACAGATCATATGAATTAGGTTGGCTTCAAAAATTTGAGAAATATGTCACCCAAGGAAAAGATAGCATTCCATAACACTGTCAATCAAGACAAAAATGTCAAAACTCTATCATATAGAAAACACAACCGGATCAACTCAAATGATGGGAAGAATATGTGTATAGCCGTATCTAATACACCTTATCAACATATCAAAATATTATGGGGATCCTTTCATCCAAGAGAATTTATGGATCAAATTACCAAACAATGTTGGCATCAATGACAATCAATGACAACAAACCCAAAGGTTACCTTCTTCAGTCTTCCAACAATCTCCCCCTTTGTCATCGATGGAAGCATGTGCCTGAAACAAAATAAGACATGCTTCAAAACAAACAAAAAAAATCAACTCCCCTTAAGGGATATATACAAAAAACATTTATAGATTTTTGTTCTCCTTTTCTCCCCCTTTAACATCAATGACAAAGGACCAAGAAAAAAACTATCAAAATAGGAGCAGGGAGCACCCTAAATTTCTTTGAGAAATGCTTCCTAAGTTGGATTTTTGTCATCCTATATACCCTTAGCCCTAGAGAGGGTTTTATATAGAGATTCTATTTCTACCAGGGACTCTTCTCCTTCTTTTAGAGTGGATGAAACTTCAGTTATCCTTTAAAATATTTTTTCCTCCATTAAAAAGCATTTGATATAGAGACATGTCTAGCCATAACCAAGTCTCCAAGTTGAACATATTTTCTCATATCATCTTCTTTGTGTCTTTGAAGGATGAAAATTTTCCTTTGAAGATTTGCAATAGACATCCATCCAAATATGTAGATGATGTTTTCTCAGACAGCAACAATCCGCCGTACATAATATAATATCCTATATCTCTGAAAGCAAACCTCTATTAGAAAGCCCAAGATGTAACCCCAAGGTATCTAATGTCAGTCTTGAAAATGCATAAACAACTTAGTGATAAATGTGAAAATGTTGGTAATCACAATGGGACCTTACTACAAGTAAAGATTGAATCTTCAATGTATTAGATCTAGCAATATGATGATACTTTGATCCTAAATCTAACTAAAATGATGAAAGAAATAACAAAAGGTTAGGGTTTCAAAGAGATATCTAAATTTAACTACCCTAAGATTAATAATGCAAATGATGAAATAATTTTGAAATGGACCAATCCCTCATGTGAACCAATTCCTACCTCCCTAAGATAAATCTACAATCCTCACGTAAACAAAGGCAATCTTCTAAGGCATAAAAGATTTCAGATCAAGGAACTTCATCCAAGAAAACCAAATTAAAATTGAAATGAATAAATCTCCACACTGAACTAAGTAATAAATGAATATAAAGTCCAAGCTAACTTTGCAAAGCAACTAACAATCAACTAGCTACAAAAAGTATGAACCAAGGATTGTTGCAACACTTCAAACATCAAATCATGAACACCATTGAATCAGATCTAACATACATATAATAGTTCCTTGAGCAATTTGGAAAGATAGAATCATAAGAACCATGCAAGAGGCAAAACACAAAACACCGTAAAATCACAATGCCCTTCAATTGTATCAAATCGCCCAATTTCAGCAACAATTCCAATGTTCTGTTACAACACTTGCTCAGAAATTGACTAACTTCTACTTCTAATTCTTACTTTACTACCCTAATTGCTTCTAAGAACTATCTCTAGCAACTTCTACTAATAATTCCTCCTATATGTTACAAATGAGGCAAAGTGCCCAATTTATAGAGAACCCATAGAGCATGTCGGCCAAATAAGGGTTTTACAATAATAAAACAACCGCAAACAATTTGGCCCAATTGATGTTTACAATAATAATAATGGCCACAAAACAGGTCAGCTCAAGCAGAATTCAAAATAGAATAACTTAGCATTTAATGCATGAACTCAATCCAAGTCAGTCTGGGATCCTCAACACAATTCGAACCAAGGCACAAGTTTCAATGTAGCCCCAAATTAACTTCCTTCTCCAAGTCGGCCAAGGGGTGGAGTAACAGTATTTGAATTTCTTCATTAAATTTCATCTCCAAAATTTCCTTAACAACTTAACAAAATTCAACCTGCACTCAGTAAAAACCACCATTAATATCCATTATAACACCATTATAACATGAAGATCAAGATTATCTCATCATCAGCAACATATTTGTAATCCAAATAATCCCAAACACAAATCAAGATCAACCCAGAAACGCTGTGCAATTGCAAACAACACGATCAAGGATTTCGAGCTAGCTATAGAATCTGGGCCAAGAAGGAAATTTTGAAAAAATCCGGCCTCCCGTGAAGAAGACACAAAATCCACCATTAAATCATCAAAATGTATAACAATTGCAAATAACCATGTAATTTATCAATTAACAGCATGGAAAAACAAGAATTTCTCATTAAGATCATTCATTCTATCGAATTTTCAAGTTCCACAGTGCCTCCCAAAAAATCCAGAAAAATCTGGCCAGACCGGAAAATCCCTAAGTTGACAAAAACCCTGACAATCCAACATGAAATCGCTCAAATTGATCGAAGGTCACAAATTTGAGGAACCAGGCATGAAACCAATTAACTTGGAACCTTCAACAAATCTTCCTTGAAGAAAATAGGTCCAACCAAAAGCAAATCAAGATGAAATGACGACGCCCCAAGCATGAAACCCTTGATTTTAACCATGAAAGCACAGAGCAAGAAAAATGCCAAAGCACCACAAGATCAAATATCAAAACTCAACAAGATGCCAATGATAAAGCATAATGACAAGAAAATCCCCAAGGATCAACCGAATACAACCCCAAAAAAGAGCATCAATGAAGCGGACAAGATAGCTAGATGAAATCTGGAAAATCGACAGGACAACGAAATATTGAAAAAATTCAGCCTGGGTGGATTTCTACAGAGACTAAAAATTCCTAAATGACAATCTTGAGGCTAACTTCTAGATTTTGAGCTCAATTCGGGAAAATACGAAGGGACTAGAAAATCTTGAAATTG
>VDFB02159652.1:0-21271 GCA_007258455.2 Sequoia sempervirens | reverse complement strand
GTGTAGTCGAATGTTATAACATACCACAAAAATTTGTTAGCCCTGGGGCATCATGAATTGTCCATACAAGCATTGCATGGAATTGGAATTGTCTTTGTCCTATTGGTCTGGAGATGTCATACATAGTGATGCCATTCCATAAATTTAGTAACTTGTCGATAAGAGGCTTGATATATACATTCATATCTTTAACTTGGTACTTACCTAGTTGAATGAACATAAACATTACATAATTATTATAACCATTTTACTACAATATATATAAATTAATGTACATGACTATTGAATGAAAAAATATAATCATTATGCAACAAATAAGACAAATGAGATGCTACTACGTTAAAGAAAATTGATGTAAACAAATACCTGGAACAATCATTGACAACATTATGTGCTCCCTCTTTATTGACATCCATGAAGGAATGTTATTGTTGATAACAAAAATAGGCCACACTGAGTAAATAGATCTTAGCTCTCCAAATGGATTGACACCGTCTGCTCCCAATGAAAGCCTGAGATTATGAGGTTCTTCTTTAAAGTGTGGCCATTTTTCCTCCATGTCCCTAAATGTAGAACCATCCGCAAAAATTTGAAGAATGTCATCTCCACTTCTATTCCGTGCATGGTAATCCATAAATTGTGCTAAGCTTTCATACCTAAATAATCATTGCATACGTGGAATAATGAGAATATAACAAATAACCTTGCGAGGCACCTTTTTTGTTAGTTGATCTATTCGATATCTACTGATATGACATTTTGGGCATTCTATTACAAATTCCTGTTGTTTATGATATATAATATGATGATTGGGACATGCATCTATTGCTTGATACTCTATTCCGATATCTTTCATAATGGGACATAAATATCGGTATGAGCGAGGTAAAATATTTGATGGTGGTAACAAAAATTCACCAATCAATCTACAACAAAAAATAATTTGTTCATATAAAGAATATTAATGGTACATATTTCATAATTTATTTACTAGTGATGAACTAACAACAATTAAAATAGATGAAAAAAGATGACATATATGACATACCTTAACATCCGTGAGATTTCTATGTTTGATAAACCATTCATAACCTTCAAGTTCAACAACAACAATACAACAGAGAGAAGAGTTGTTTCAGAAGTCTTCTATAAAAGAGGCTCATATGCCTTCTCAAGAATAGGTAACTGCGAACATCATCAAAGTCATCTTGATCATCATGATCAACTCTACCATTAATTAAATGTGTCATGGATCAAATATATTCGTGACTATCATCTCTTTAATCAGATTTTCTCGTGCATGATCATCTTCTCTTCCATAGGATCTAACTTCATCTTCTATATACACAACTCCATGTTTGTCTACTTCCAAAACCACATTCTCTAGGCCGTGATAATCCATACCATCTTCCCTAGGGTACCGCACCTTTATAATAATGATAGACACAAATAAACTATGATCATGATCAAGTGATTTATTTATATATATACATAATGTTAAAACAATATAAACATTTACAAATTCAATCAATATAAACACATATAATGAACTTACCAATGGACGATAATCATGCCCCCTTCAACATGACTATGCTGCCTACAATGTTTCTCAGCTGTTGTGATTAAAAGTCATCTCGTCTTTAAGCCCTTGCAATTATTGCAAGGACAATAACATTTCCCATCACCCTTTCTTTTCAATCTAGCCCACAATCTATCAAGTGTCTCTTCATTTTGTTCTAGACTAATATTATCTGACATGATTTTTATTTACCAAGCTTGACTATTTAGATCTTCAAAAAATATCAAACTCACACTCCAATAATTTTTATTCATAGACAGGTAACAAAATCTAATAATTTTGATATTTTACACCAAAAAAATTTGGCATGCAACCACCCCTGCAAAAGAGAAGATAGTCTAAAGTTAATGACCCCAAAAAACACTTTAAAATGCTAATTCCAAAACTTATTAAATTTTGATTTTACTATGATTTCCAACCATTAATACTCCTAAAATCAGAATATTGAACTTGATCACAAACTTCCTATAACAATGGAGGTAGCGAGCTAGTAAGAGCAAGTGACCCATTCCTAAGGGGCAACAAGTTAGAATCATCATTGTTAATGTCAATACAGATTTATCCTTTTAGTTAAAGATGCAATGTGTCACTTCTTATGATGAGTTTATCCCTAGGGCTCTCAACATTGAGAAAGCCCTAATAAAAAACAACATAAGCATTGGTAAGAGCATGATTAGGGTACAAACCCTAGGCATCCGTAGAAACATAAACAATAACTATAGTGGATTAGTGAGGTTGCAATACTAGAAAGAATGAGACATTGTAGGTAATAAAAAAATCTTGCAATCTAAAGATTGTAGCCAATAACAAGCACACTATGTAGCTTAGTGACATTTGTAAATTCAATCTATGGTAAGAAGAATGACAATCACTTGAGATGTGACAGTCAAAAAGAGGCTGAACAGTGACAAGATAATAAAGCTCAAACCTTGCATAGTAAAGTAGAAATTTTAATAGTGAGTTTCCTTACCCCCTTGCTAACCTTAAGGGTTTTTTAAATGTTTTTGGTAGTGTTAGACAAAGAAAATGTAATAAGGGAATGATTGTCCAAATGAAGTAACAGTGGTAATCATAGGTTCAATGTTTCTTCTTAGCCATTAATGTATAATAGAGGTAGTGGATTGCATGTTTGAGCAGTGTTTTGAGACTCATCAAAGATGGGAGAATAGTGAATAATACCTTATGGACTGTGAAGTAGTGTCAATAAGGTTGAAGGATTTTAAGAACTACAATACCATGAAACAATGAGTCCCCTATAGTAAGTAGGCAGTCTATAGGGCATAGTTTGATTTTATAGAAGGATGCTCATGAAATGAATCTTCAAGTGATAATGAGTGAGCTGTTTGAGATTGCAGCTGAGGGTGCAATACCAGTCTTAAAGGAAGTTAACAAAGCAGTAAATGTGCAAGAAAATCAAATCGTACACAACAAAAATTCACAATGTTATCTTCCATAATGCCTTGAGTTTGAAGACAAAAATCTCATTGTATCTTCATGATGAAAGTGGTGACCTTAATGGTCAATCACTGGCAACCATGATTTTAAAACATGCCATTGTGCTTATGGAGGCAACATTTTAAGCAAAAGTGAGTGGTGGTTTGGAACAATGGCAGGTATGAAGGACTTGCTTTATATGCATACTATGCAATCTAGCTTAAGACAACGTTCTTAGAAGAGATTGAAGGTGGATTATGGAACTCAAGGGTTACCATGAAAAGGATTAAAGAAAAGACTGAGATCTATTTAAAAGCCATGGTCATGAAGATATTAAAGATGTCACATGCAAAACCCTAGTAGTTGGAGTAATGAATACAGTGCCAAAGAGAATAGTGTGTTAGGGTAGATTTAGAAGATCTCCACATTATCTAATTATAGGAAATACATCATTTATTTATTTTTTAAATTAAAAGAAATCATTCTAAACCCTATATAGGATACATTGATACTTCAAAAGCCTCTGAAGGAATTTGAGATTATGCAAATATATGTCAAGTAACATTTATAAGGTTTAGAAAATCTTGATCACTCTCTAGAATAGCCCATTAAACATGGGTTGTGCTTGAATGCACTACATAATTGATATAACACAAGCACTCTGCATATCAACCGGAGTTATAGGCTCTTTATTGCAACAAGAGGTAATCACTCTTCGATCATGCTATAATTACATCCTAACTTGTTAAGCTTGAGACAACCTGAATGCACCAAATGATGATTGACACCTACATTATACAACCTAAATTAACTACATTATATGAGTGCCTCCATTTCTATCACAACATAGCCACATTAAACTTGGGTCACACATGAATGCATCATGTATTTGTTAGAGCACAACTGTGCTACATGACCAATAGAGTTATGGATCACATAATTATAGTCACAAGAATTTGTTCCTTGGTTGTGATCTTATGGTGATTCCACACAACAAAATCCGGACATGAAATTCTCAAAACCCTAAACCTCTAAAATGAAATATAATGAGATATTCCTTTAAAATATGATTTTTAAACCTGGAACTACAAATCTAACTTCACAACTGAATTCTGCAAAAAGACAATGACTACCCTCAACCTGGCGATATGTTCTTGAATTTTTTCTGATTTTTCCCAAGAAAATCGTCCTTAGTTCTCCACAAACTGTCTCAAGTAGAGCAAAACACTATCGCAATAAATCAAGTGTGAACTCACTTTTCTTTATGTCGGCCATAATTTGATTTTTTTCTATTTTTCATGTTTGTCAAAAATTCGACGAAAATGATAGCTGACATTTCAATGAACCCTAGTTCATCAAAATTTTGACGAATGTCGGGGATAAAATTTCAAAAAATTGAAAATTACACATCAAATTTTACAAACACCCGACAAACATCAAATTTTACATTTTTTTTTGGATGGTTTCGTTGGATTTTGTAGTCAAATGTTTTAGTGCCTATGCCAAGTCATATGTTTCTAAATGAAGTTGCGTAAAAAAGGAAGGGGTTTCCCCTAAAATGAAATCCCAAAAATCACATAAGGTATCCATGGATCTAGAGGCGAGTATGTTCTTTCTGCAATGTTTTTAGAGAGATAAAAACTATCATCATTCCCCAAATACTCATGTAATAGGAAGAATGACACAAAAGAGAGTGAACACAAAGAAGAATCCTTTTGGGTCAACATGGAAGAGACCTGAATGTCTCAATGCCTTGTTTCATCCCCAAAAGGAAAACACAAGACAAATGAAAATATAAAGGAAAAACTTTTGGGTCAACATGGAATAGAGATGAATGTCTCAATGCCTTGTGTCATACCCAAAAGGAAAACACAAGACAAATGGAAAGATAAAATTCTTATGAAATGGAGAAGAATGTATATAGAAATGGAGGAATATTGAAAAGAGAGAGAGATACATAAAAAAAAATAGTACAAGGGATCACATTATGCACATGAAATCATATAAAGAAACATGAAAAATAAAATAATGTAAAAGACTAGTAAGGAACATGTGATTCAACCTATTCATAGGTTGTACACATCCCAATCATGTTCATCATACACATAAGGTGAACAACTAGACAAAGGGACAATAGAAAGTGCCAAACTAGGGTTATCACCAAGTTCCACACTCTTCCTAGGAGAATTATCATTTAGGTTCATAGAAGAGGAAAATAATGTATTCAATTCATTATGCACTTCTTCATAATTTTAGCAACTTTATCATTTTCATCCAAATTAATCACAATGGGAGGTTGAATGATAATGTCCAAAGAAGGATTTAGCTCCTGTTGCAGTTGCGGCATAGGATATTTTTGTTGCGGTGAGGGAGACTCATCATGCATTTCTTTAGTCAAGTTGGGATGATAATTTTCTTTGTTGTTTTCTTTGATATTTTTCAAGCAAGAGCATGACGTCTACACCTACGCTCTCTAGCATTTCAGTTTCTTTTAGTGCAGTTTTTGAGTTGGATTTATTTAGGAGTGGGTCAATCAACCATAGATTTATTTTCTTGCCTAAGGGGAGAAACAAAAGGAAACATGGGAGGTTGTTCATCCACTTTATCTTTAGCTTTGTAAACTTGTTTTATCTTAAGAGGTGTGACGGGATTGTTTCATTGTCTCTTGGTCTTTTGTAAGTGATAGGTAAAGGTTCTCTCTTAGGTTGGTCTTGGTTGTTTGGAATATCTTTAGGTTTGATCATGGTTTCATCAAGGATGGTAGGCTCAGTCATAGGTTGAGCCATGTTTCTAAGGGATAGTTTTTCTATGAATTCTTCAATGATCACATTCTCTCTACAAATGGGATCAATTTATACCCCATTAGTGGGCTTATCATAGATTTGGTTGACTATGTAAAGAGGACCACCAAGTGCATGTTTAAGTTTATCTTTAGATGAGAAAGCAATGTCAAGAGGATTTTTTGTTTGGCCCTTACAATGTATAACTTCAATCAATCCAACCATATCATTTGTAGGATTTTTTTCATCAATATCTATAGGATCTTGTTGAACATTATCATTATTATCATCATCCATGTCAACATTCATTATATAATTATTTTTAGTTTCACTAGCTTTGAGAAATATGATGTTATGATTAGGTATAGGGTTGGTAAATATTTTCAAGTTTTGGTTGGGAGGGGCAACAAACTTATTTCCTTGATCATTAACACCTCTAGTTGAAAGTTGAACAGAATCAATGAGGTCTTGCACAAGATGTTTAAAATGCTCACAATGTTTCATGTCGTGTCCAATTTTTTGGTGTTAATCACAATAGGAATTGGATCTAAAGTTCAAAGGTAAAATTTTATTAGGATCGATAGTTTTAAAGGGAGGCAAGGTGATCATGTTCTATTCTAAAAGTTATGTCATTATGTTATGGAGGGTATTGGGTAAGGGAGTGAATTTCCTAGCCGAATCCACAAATGTGAAAGGAGTTGTCTTCCTTATAGCAACTACTTGGGAATAAACATGTTGATGTTGTTTTTGAGTAGGATTAATTTGAAGGAATCCTTTATCCTATTTTTTAAAAGGTTGATAATTGTTTTCATTTTCATATTCAAACTTCTCAGGACAGCTAGAGGTAGATTTTTTTTCGTGACTACTAATCGAGTTTTGATAATCACGAAGGGCAGTACACATGTATGAAGGAGGGAAAATTTGTCATGGTAAGCTTATGTTGTATCTTTGAAAATTATCAATGAACATCCTTTGAAGGTGAGGGTTGGGAATATTTGCGTCAATTTGGGAATACAACGATTGGTAGCATGAAATAAAGCCAGTAATCTTTTCATCATCTTTTTGCTTACATCTCATCAAATCAGCTAAAGCATTTTAGGAGTCATATGCACTTGGAAATGGTTTATAAAGGGCTCAACAAGTTCATTTAATGAACAAATTGAGTTGTTTGGTAACGAGGAAAACCATTCTAGGGTAGTATCCTTCAAGGATCTAGGGAAAATATTAGCCAAGAGCTTATCCTCAAGGATAAAATTACTGTACACAATGTGGTGTAAGTGAAAACATGGTTAGAAGGATATCATTTCCCCCATATTTATTGAATCTAGGAATCTCTAGACCTTGTGGTATCGGTTTTCTAAATATCTCCAAGGATAAGGGATTGATTTTGACATAGTATGTAGGTTAGCCATTTTGATTTTGGTTTATGGTGGAAACTTGTTTTTGGAGGGATGAAACAGTTTACAAAAGTTTGCCTTTTGAGATGGAGGTGAATATGGTGGAGGTTTATATATGTTTGAGGGACAAGTGAGTGGAATGCTTTTGGGAGGTAAAGTTGTAGGAGATATGACGTGTGATGCCACAAAGGTACTATGAATACTAGTGAAAATACTCAAGGTAGGAATGACATTACTAGTAGGTTGCATTGTTGTTGTAACTTGAGGGTTGGTATACGTAGGAATAGAGGAAATGGTTGTGAGAGGAATTTGTGTTCCTCCTTGGTTTTGTACATTGTTTCAAGGTTGAGTAACACTAGTAAGTTTACCAAAAATATGAACTAGGTTACACACAAGCTTAACTCCTTCAGTTTTAATCATGTGGTGTATGTTATCTATAGTAGGGATAGAAGTGGTTAAAATGTTTTTAGTACTTAATTGATTTTGTAGGTTTTCTAAGTCTTCATGGTTTTGAATTTTTTTTTCTTGTAAAATACTAGCAACCATTATTTCAACACTTGTCACACTACTTGAAGGCAAAGAGTTGGGAAGGGTATGGTCCATACCTAGTGAAATAGTATCAACACTAGTAGTGAAAGAGATAAATAACCCAAGATCCATGATGATTGTGCTATCGCGGGATGACATGAGTCCAAAACTTCATCTGACTATAGTATTATCATTAATAGGACACCAAGTAGAAAAGCTCATAGAAGGAAAAATCAAGGAAATGTAAGATGCACTGAACACAAGATAAATGTTATGCTCTAATTCTAATTCAAATGAAATGAAGCTAGATGTAATGAAATGAAAGTAGTAGAAACTCTACAAACTAAAACAAATAACTAACATCAACAAAAAAAACACAAAAATAGAGATTTAATGTTGAAAAGTGTAGATTAAAATATGAAATGGGACTAAATCATCCAGAGGGGTGTATGAGTCCTAATTAGGATTTTTTAGAGGTTTGAATAGTGAATAAAAGTCACCAAAAAATACTCAGAAATCAGGAAAAAGTAACTATATTGGAACTACATCAACCAGAGGGGTGTATGAGTCCTAGTTTAGGGTTTTTGCACTGTTTTCAACAAATTTTATGTGAATATTATATTTTCTGCTTTGAATGATGTCTAGACTAAGTGCAATTATAGTTTTTAGATGAAATTCAATGATGCAAGATGCAAAAATGAAAATTGTATGCACTTTCACTAATGCAAGATTTTGAAATCTACAATCCAAGGTTTCAATTGAGGATTGGTGAGTTGTGACATTACATTTATTAATTCATCTTTCCTTTCATGTTTCATTTCATTACAAGGTTTAATTACCAAAATGGGGTTTGACAAAGGAAAACCCCTATTCTCTAACAAACAACATTTTCTCTCCTTTGATGTGTGATTGTAGGTTTTAGGTTGAAGATCATTTGGAGATAAAAATTGCAAAAGTTTTCAAAGTTGCTAAGAAAATTGCAAAATCATGGAAACTAAGCTACAGGGTTTATTTTTGGCTTTTTGACAGTACCCAAATAGAATATATAGGAGTGTAGACATTGAAGAACAAAACCCAGCAACAATTTTTCTAGAGCCCTAGCCAAAACCCATTCAGAATAGGGAAAATGAGTCCTTAGTGAGGTCTAGAAAAGAAATTTTTGCAATAAGTACACAAAATTTTACCCTCTTAAAATATACCTTTTGATTTCTATATCAGTTAGGTTTAATTTTTGTAACCCAATTACACATCATAACCCTCATATTGAATGAAATATAGAGAAGTAGATACAATGTTCATCAATTCATTTTGGCAAACCCATATTTCTATGTTTCATTATGGTGGACCTGACCTTTTGAGCATTGTAGTTTTCTAATTTTGGAGTCATTTTCATCCTAGATTTAAATTTTGCATTCATTTTCATTGAATTAGATCTCATTTAGGGTGTTTAGTTTACATTCAAATTTGCATCTCATTAAGGGTTTAGGATTGAATACTTTGCATTCTTTAAATCCAAAAAATACAAAAAAACTAGTCATCTTGCATATAATTTATGTCATATAAACTTGCATTTGAAAATTGAAATAAAATTGCATATCAGACTAGGTATTTTAGGTCATCATTTTGTCACATTTTTCACTTGTATTTCACATTGCATTCTATAGAAAACCAAACTAAAACTTGTTGTAGCAAACCTGAATCTGAAAACCACTCAAAAACACCAATTTTTTTTTGTAAAAATTAGTTTCAGAAACCTCATCTAGTACCCATTCACCATAGGGCGAATGAGTCCTTGATTAGGTCATAATCTACATTTCTAGAAATTAAAATCTTCATTTCTATGCTTCTATTTGCTACTTTCATATTTTTGTTTCAGTTTGTTGAGTTTATGTTTCATTAATTTCATTATATCTAGCTTAATTTGGTACATTTAGTGCACTATGTGATTTCAAAATTTCATTTACAAGATTTCATTTTCAAATTATTGCATAGTGTAATTAGAAAATTACCTCAATTTTAGAATCTAAAAATTGCATTTACACATTAAATTTTAGGTCGTTGCATTGCACTTTGAGCCTCTTTCCATTTTTGGTTTAGTACACTAAGTTTTTCAACCTTGTATGAGCTTTACAACTTGGTATCCTATTAGCAATACTATTGTGAGACATAATTTGAGGCTCATGTCATTTTGTGATACACCATTCACTGTGGATCTTGGGTTTTCTCTCTTTCTAATAGTGTTGATAATCAACCCCCTATGTATCATAGTATGCATACCTCATTTACCATGACTTCCCTTCCTACAAACAATATGAATAATGTTGTTGATGTCCCACAAGAGAACATAAGGTTGTTAGATGAACTAAAAACTTTACAAGACTTTGTGAGAGATTAATCTATTGCTATCCATGGTGTTCCCCTTATAGGAAACTTACGAAAGCTACTTAAATACGAATAAGGAATTGAATTTATGTGTAGCTTGGCTTATATCATCAAAAAAAAAATTCCTCTTCCTCAACCCACTTCCAATACTTTACCTATGAATAAATGAAAATAAGCCACACCTTTCGAACACTTTACTACCCATAACACATCATTTTTTGAAAAAGGAAAGGACTTGTGATTAAATGATGAAGTTGATGAAAACACAGTTATCATACCAAAGAAGAAGAAGAAACCACAAATTCATGATCTTCAAAAGATACAGTTAGAATAGCTGTATGAACCTCCTAAATCTCTTTATAACTCATTAAAACTATCTAAAACTGAGACAATCTTCTATACTCTTTTACATTGGCAATTGATGGAATTACCACCTAAATGTGCAAACTTGACCAAAAGAGAAAATAATAAGAATGAACCATATTGTGATTATCATGGTTTATTTAGCCATCATATCGACAATTTTTATCCCTTAAAGAAATTATTGAAGAATTTTTCACCTTCTAAGAACCAAACTTGATTAAAAAAGCATGTATTTTACTGCTTGTCATGTAATGGTTCTAGAATCCTAACATTCTCACTATTACATGTTATACATTCATTGTAAATCATTATCTTTATTGCAAGGAGCTCATTCTCATCACCTATCTTTGCTAATCCTTATCCTACACTTAGTGGGGGTAATGGGTTAGATAGCCTTATCCTAGTTTTGGCATTTGATGTTGTCCCTTTGGCTAGTTGAAAGTCTTCTATATATACCGAACAAGATTGGGATGCAAACGACCTGCTATAGGTTGAATTGCATGTGCCTTACTAGTATCTTGACTTATTTTCTTTTACATGTTTCTCTATGTGATTTCATGTGCGTAATGCGATCCCCCATGTTGTTTCATTTGATATATCTCTTTTTTTGTGCATTCCTCTATATGTATCTACATTCTTCTCTATGTTGTAAACATTTTATCTTTTTTTCTTGTCTTGTGTTTTCCTTTTGGGGATGATGCAAGATGTGAAGAAATTTAGGTCTCTTCCATGTTGAACCAGAGGGATTTTTCTTTTTTCTTTGTTCTCTATGTGTCATTCTTCTAGTTCTATGAGTACTTGGGGAATGTTGATGTTTCTGAGCTCTATAACAACATTGTAGCAAAGACATACTGACCTTGAATCCATAGATACCTTATGTATATTTGGGGGAAACCCCTCCCTCTTTTTTCATGGTATAGCTTGATTTCAGAAACATATGACTTGGCATAGGGCTTTCTGAGTAAAGCTCTCATGTCTTAGAAGTAAACATTGGCTACTTTAAAGCAATTTCTCACAACAATGGTGTTAGCAACTACTTTAAAGTGGGGGCATACATCGATGATATATTTTGACATTTTTGCATGTTTCATGGTGTGATTTTATTTTTCTTGTGATGTGTCTTTTTCTTGGTGGTGTCATTGGGTTTCATGTCCTCCAAGAGTGTGATATTTCTTAGCATATGACTTTCCTCTTAGTGGTGATGTGACACATTGCATTCCCTAAGTTGCAAATCTTACTCTTGAATTATCCTCTCTTGGAGACATTAGGCATGATGATCCCTAAGAAGAAATACCTTACATAAATGAAGCAAGATCCACTTGACCAAAAACCTATACATAATGTTCATAAGTGTTCTGCATAATAGAACTTGCTGACCTTGTCAAGCTCAAAACCCTAAATTCAAGGCCACCTAGCATAACACACCTAACTTGCCTATGGCACCTTTCCTTGCATTGTTGTGCCTTATTAAAGTTGTTAAGAGGATATATTTGATATGGTATGGGAGCCTAATATGATTCTCTCATTTTCCACCCCTTTGTTTTGTTTCACTTTGTGGTGCCTTATTGAAGTTATTAGAGGGATAACTTTGGTATGGTTAGTACGATGAGAGTTGACACATAGGTATTACTTTCTCATTTTACAGTGAGATCTAACACATAGGAATTAATTTCTCATTAAGCCACTTTATTGGAAGAATCACCTAGTGGACAACCTAGAGTTTTGCTACCTTAGAGCAAGTGCAAAACCCATAGCCTAGATGTGTTCCACATCGCATTGGACAATTTAGACTTGATCTTCTTGGTATTTTATAGTGTATGATTGTGTATCATTTTCATTGTTTCATACATAAGTGTTTTGAATGTCTATTTTAGTGTGAGTTTGACATGAGCTCATACTCTCACTAAAGTGGGGGAAAAATGTATTAACAAAAAAGTATCCCTTTTTTGCTTAATTTGGGAATAATTAATATTAAAATGAGCTTAATATTTCCTTGATTTAGTGTTGTAATGTTTTTACACATTCACATTAATTTTAGGGCCATTTTTAACTAAATGGAGTTAATTGTGCCTTATTTAGGGTGTTATAAGGTGTATCTTGACATTTTCACACTAATCTAGGTCTTTATTAATCAATTGAGGTTAATTTACCTTAATTGGCCCCTTAAATTCAAATCCAAGCCTAATTAAATGCTAATTTTGATAGATAAAACCCAACATTCATAAATGCCATTATATAACATTTAATTTTAGAAGACGTGTTTCATAGGTTAGTGACCTAGGACCCATTTGCCAACTAGCGAATAGGTCCTCACTAGGTCCTAGGACCCTATTTTCACATGATATTTCACATTTCCTAAAGTGTGTCCTAGTTAAGCAAGCTAGGACCCATTCGCCACATGGCGAATGGGTCCTCACTTAGAACTAGGACCCCTCCTTGAAATATGCTTTTGGTAGTATTCTAATAATTTCAAATCCTAGATTTGATGTCTACTTGTGATATTTGAATTTTGGGATTTAATGATAATTTGTGTATAAATACAAAGCTATTTCACTTAGTTTCACCTAGAATATTTCATGCAAGCTAAGGATGTTCAAGAGAGCATTATAGGATCATTCAAGAGCATTTCTAAGGCATTCAAGAGTAGATTATAGAAGAATATTGCAGCAATCAAGATCCATTTCATCATGTCAAAGGCATACTACGTCATGCATGTTGTTGAGTTAATGTGTTGATGTAGCATTCAAGATCCTATTCAAGCATTGTTTCTAATCAAGTTCATGATTAAGATCTACATTCATTGAGGCCACTTCATACTGATTTGCAAATCTACAATCCAAGGTTTCATTTCATTACAAGTTTTAATTATCAAAATGGGGTTTGACCAAGGAAAACCCCTATTCCCTAACTAACAATGTTTTTTCTCCTTTGATGTGTGATTGTAGGTTTTTAGTTGAAGAACATTTGGAGAGAAAAATTGCAAAAGTTTTCAAAGTTGCTAAGAAAGTTGCAAAATCATGGAAACTAAGCTATAGGGTTTATTTTTGACTTCCAATAGTGCTTGACTAGAATCTGGGAGTGTAGACATTGAAGAATAGGACCTAGAAACCATTTTTCTAGAGACCTAGCAAGGACCCATTTGCCATAAGGCGAATGAGTCCTTAGTGAGGTTTGAAAAAAGAACTTTTTGCAATAGGTACACAACATTTGACCCTCTTAAATATTCCTTTTAATTTCTATATCAGTTAGGTTTAATTTCTATAACTCAATTACACATCATAACCCTCATATTGAATGAAATATAGAGAATTAGATATAGTCTTCATAAATTCATTTTGGTGAACCTATTTTTCTATGTTTCACTAGTGAAAACCCTTCAAATGAGTAAAAAATTCCAAGAATAATATGCTACAAATTATTTTCCATTTTTATCCATTACAAATTATTTATTAAGAGTTACCAAAATATGATTTCAATATAGTTTGGAAGAACTTATTTCTCTAAAGTAATGTGTAACTATAGGACCCTATCTCTAATAAAATGGGTGTAATACTTGTGGCCAAACAATATACACATTAGCTTCAAGTGTATTTAAAATATCTAGAAAAGATGTTAATTGAGTACTTTTTCAACCTACTATATTGAGGCACATCCACCTTATCTCTAGACATCATCATATAAGTGAAACTTTTCCTTTTTTGCATTAACTTCAACATCATCATCACATTTAGGAAATAGGGATATAAGAATGTACATAATGATGATCATTGAATGTATATATACCTCCCAAAGCAACTATTTATTAGGATGAAATTCATGATTAATATATGGTGTTAGGATAAATTAATATCAATTTTTGGACAAACTTGAAATGAAACTCATTCTAATTTTATTATAAACCACTAATTGCCCCAAATTTCATGTGATTAATTGATATACCACTAGGGTGTGCCTTTTCTACCTTCATCATTTGAAACTCTAAATATCTAGCCATCAAGTAAGTTAAAAATTTGTCTTATTTTTGGGCCAAAAGAGAATTCTTGGACAAATTATGCAATATTTTTCTACTCCAAGATGAGTATGAGATGGTGCTTTATGTGCCTCGTACATGATTACATGCCTTAAATTTTTATTTTTTATGACATAAATGCATCCCTAATATCTAGATAATCTAGTTACATCAAAATAATACCCTCATTTTTCCATTTAAAATTTAGATAAAGTACTAATTTCCTAATAAAATGAATGAAAATTATACTATTTTAAACAATCTTATTTGTCAATTCAAATTGTAGGCTAATTATTTTAGGCATATTGTATCATTTTCTTAACTCATTAGGAACACTATTTTCTTTTTCTTTGATATAAGAGATGTTAATATCAAAATCACAAAGTAATTATAGCCATGCTCACTTGATGTCACATGTCTAATTTTATATGCTTAATTTCAATATATTAAAAAATTATAAATTAATGATAGTAAGTTTCCATAATCCATATCATATATTTGTATTACTTCTGGATTTGATTGTGTTGAGAGTTTTTAGCATCAATGTTTCAAATCACACTCTGTGATCCATCATCAGGATGAAAAAGAGCAAGAGGAGAAATTGGATAATTGCAGACTTAGACTTGATAAAAAAGGAAAGGGGAGGAGGGAAGGATACATACAATTCGAGGACAATATTAAAGAAAAGGAAAAATAATAAAAACCTACCTATAAAGAAAAAGAAGATGAGAGGAAACCAACAAAAGAAATAAGCATGGATATAAATAGCAAGAAATGGATATATAAATAAAGAAATAAAGAAAAGGATACAAAAATATAAAGAAAGATATATGATTATATATATATATATAAGGAATATATATATATATATATTACCAAATAATATATATATAGATACATATATGTAGATATATATACATACATATAAGTAGATATATATATATAAACAAAGAACTATAAATATAAATATAGAACTAAATATAGATCTATGAATAAAGAAAAAATATAAGTAAAGAACTAAAAATATAAATATTTATATTTGAATATAAATAAATATAAAATATCTATTTAAATATATATATTTAAGAAAGCATAAATTTAAATAAAAACAAATAAAAAGAACAAAGACAAAAATAATTAATCCAACACCAAGGAAAAATAAGAAGAAGAAAAAAAAAACATATCTATATGAATTTGTATATATATATAAAAACAAAGATCTATAAATAGAGAAATAAAAATCAATATATAACTATAAATATATATTTACAAAGAAGACAAGTATTTAAGAAGATAAATATATATCAATATAAATATATACTTATATCTTATATCTTGTGCAAAGAAGAAAAAAATATAACAATTTAAATATATATTTAAGAAGACAAATATATATCTATTTAAATATATATTAAAGAAGAAAAATAAATAAAAATAAATAATTAAATAAAAATAAATATATCTATTTAAATTTATATATAAGAAAGTAAAAAGTTAAGTAAAAATACACAAATAAAAAGAACAAAGACATAAAAAGAATAAAACAAAGACCAAGGTAAAATAAGAAAAGAAAAAGAAAAGACAAAAATAGAAGAAGAATAAAACCAAAACATAAAGAGAAAACAAGGGTAAAGAAGGAAAAAGCAAGAGCAAAAAATTGATAAAATAAAGGGACAAAAGGAAAATCATCGGAAGAATTAAAAGGAAAAGGATAAAGCAGAAATAAAGTGGACAAACAAGGTTTGACAAAGAGTAGGCAAGAGAGAACAAAGGGGGAAGAGGAGGAAGGACGAAGGAGACAAATCCACCACCAGGAGAAGAAGAGACAGGGTGTCTCTTTCTTCATTACAAATGCTGTTATAGTTCTATATTGATTCTGCTCCCATTTTTCTTCTTAGTCTTCCGTTGGTCCCCATTCCTTTCTCTCCGTCTTCCTATTTATTACTATTCCTCATATTTTCGTTATTTATATTTTCTTTATTCATAAGTCTATATTTAGTTCCATATTTTGCAGTTCTTTATTTTATATATATCTACCCATATATATGTATATATATATATCTACTTATATATATATATATATAATTTGATAATATATATATACATGCATATATGTAGATATATATGAATATATATATTTTCCTCTCTTATATATATAATCATATATCTTTCTTTATATTTTTGTATCCTTTTCTTTATTTCTTTATTTATGTATCCATTTAATGCTATTTATATCCATGCTTATTTCTTTTGTTGGTTTCCTCTCATTTTCTTTTTCTTTATAGGTAGGTTTTTATTATTTTTCCTTTTCTTTAATATTGTCCTCAAATTGTGTGTATCCTTCCCTCCTCCCCTTTCCTTTTTTATCAAGTTTAAATCTGCAACTATCCAATTTCTCCTCTTGCTCTCTTTCATCTTGATGATGGATCATGGAGTGTGATTTGAAACATTGATGCTAAAAACTCTCGACACAGTTGAATCCAGAAGCAATACAAATCTATTATAAATTAGTCCAAAATTCATGTTGTACATTTATGTTAAATTTGAATGTGTCTAAATGATTTATTTTGAATGTGTGTTCGATGTGACTTTTATTTCAAATTGTACTTTATTTAATGATATCTTTGAAACACTTGTATCAAAATCTATTCTAAATATTTTATATTTAAAAAATGAGTAGATTCAATTCTTCATGTTATGCAATTAGTTTGTTGATATTTTCTTCTAATTGTTTAACATGCAGTGGATCTTGATGGAGCAAATACCATTAGGTGATGAGGTTTTGATAGACGATCTTTTAGATCCTCAGCCTCAAATCTGTCACCTCCACACTCTCCACCTCATAGCCCCCCACCTCCTAACCTCACACCCCCTGAATTTAATGAGGCTCAATTATGAGCAAACATCAATATAAATATAAACATTATTCAAGAAAACAATTATTTAATAAAAAATGAGCCTAATATGCCCCCCATCTATCATGGTTTGCATCTTCCATGCAAACTATTGTCGACTTTGTTCAATCCATTAATGCGTATTTAGATAATTTTCATTGATGGAGAGAGGAAAGGAGATAATTTTATGTAGATGGACTATCATATAGAGAGATCCTAGATGTTCACATTACAAAAAAAACTAGTTCCCCATATTTCATTGACCCTCATACCAATCTACCCATTCCTCATGATGGAACCCCTAAAAATGCTTCATGTCCCATCTCAAAATTCTACAAAAAATTGGTTAAATCCAAATCTTTGGGCTTAGGGTTTTATTTATTGTCACTATTTTAGGGTTTATGGTGCTTAGAACCCTTCTTAAATAACCCTTAAGCATGTGTCCTTGCCAATGTTCTAATTCATCATTGACCAATTATCGTTGGTGCTCAGTCATTTAAGTTACATCCTATGCCATCGGAACCCATGAAGTATCTGACACCTCATGCCTAGGTTTGAAACTTATTTTATTTTGTAAGGTCGAACAATCGACCTTGTTTGGCCTTTACATCCTTTAGTTAAAATGGTTTTAAGTTTGTTGAGGCCTTTTCTTGCATTGTCCTAGGTAGTTCCCCTTTTTTAAACTAACATTTTGCATGTGTAGATTCCTAGCAATTATGATAACCATTCAATTACCATAGGAAGATCTTGATCATTCCACATGCTGCTACTCTATTCTATTTATCATTTAATTATTCTAGCAAGCAGGTGGGCAAGCACCATGTGTCCTTTGCAGTGGTAGTCCCAACGCCTTTGAAAGGTTAGCGGGTAGTGTTTCAATAAGATCTACGGTGGGAATTTTGTGATGTGGCTTCATCTGGTCCATTCTTCGCCACCCCGTATGTTTTGATTTTGTCTTAAAATAATGCAATGGGCTAGTGGGATGTAGACATCTTTCCCTTTGTGGAGAGACCCACTAGGTTTTGAATATTGCAAATATTCTATCAAGTAAATATCAACGGTTGATAGTGGGTGATGTGGGTCAATCCTAACCTCTCCCTACCATCTCATGTGAGACCCACTCGTGCCTCTTATTTATTAGTGGGGAAGTGGGAAACCACCTTATGGAGTAATATAACGGGCTAGAGGGACATAAGTAAAGGAAAAATATTAAAAAAATTTATTGAGAAGACATGAAGGCTAAATGGTGCAAGATAAGAATTGATTTCTTTTGTACGTGATCGAGATATGATGGGTATTTTAGATCTCAACCATCATTTTTGTTAGAAGTTTGTACACACAGATAGGTAGTTTGTGTTAAGGAAAGTACGGGTTAGTGGGTTGAGATCAAATCCTAACCACTCCCCATCATTGTATTGATCAAAGG
This sequence comes from Sequoia sempervirens, assembly GCA_007258455.2. NCBI lineage: Eukaryota > Viridiplantae > Streptophyta > Pinopsida > Cupressales > Cupressaceae > Sequoia > Sequoia sempervirens. The sequence goes on along the minus strand of VDFB02159652.1, from coordinate 2,479 downwards.
TACAAGTGGGTTAATTCTCATGGGTGAGCAAGAAAAATTGACACGACAGGCTTTCTTTAATGCTAAGTGGATGATTAAGTGTGCATATAGAGTTGATGCATATCCACATGGGATTTTTTTATTCGACAAAGGCAACAGGCACATGCAGTTAGCTTCTTCATAACTAATTACCTTGATTTTAATTATTTTTTTATCCATATCAACATATGATCAATTGTTGAGATTCAAAATCAAGCGGCTGATCGGAAGCTTGCTTGTGCAAGCCTTCCTCGGGCATTAATGGTCAACACACTCAAATTGCTTGATATAATGAGAGTTGGAAGCCATGTTTTTCTTCACAATTGTAATTAGAAGCTGAGAAATTAAGCTTAGGTTCAAGAAGAAAATGGCGTGAAGAACTTTGGCATAAAGTTGTAGAGGCATTGTGGATAGTTTCTCCTAAGTACGTTGCTATCTATGTTTTTTATATGTCGACTTAGTATCAATTGGCTAGTCTCAAGAAATTATTGTGGGCTCTATAGGTTTGAGTTACCTAGGGTTTTCAAGGGTTGATTATTTGAAGAATTCACGTGGGTTGATAGGTTTTATACGTAGTTGTGAAGTGAGTATGTTCTGCAAATTTGTAAAGTCTCTCTATGCTTGGGAATCCATAAGATATTATTGTGTTCTTCTGTAAGAATGGGTAAACTAAGTGAGTTTGTCCAATCAGTCAAAATGTCTAGGAGACTTAATATGTTTGAATCCTAGGATGATGCACCTGAAACTCAACATTGCACACTAGGAGCTCCTACAACACCAAAGGGTAGGAGGAGTGCTCATAATAAAACTAAAAAGGATGGTGTTAGGAGAAATGACCACCTAAGGAAAAGGGTTTTTGGTCATAACTAGGGCGATTCTGGTGGGAAATTCTCTAAGTATTGTGGGAATAAGAAGAATAAGTATCACAAGGCATATGATTCTTATATGGGGAGGCACAACTCTCCCATGGAGGATGTGGCTGGTCCTTTGAGTGATGAAGGAGATATTGACCCAAAGTATGACCATTACCTTCTCACACTAGCATGTTTAGAGAATTATGATGATGAAGGGGTAGTGGCTTCTCCAGTTTTAGTAAGAACATGGAGCAGGTGTGCCTACTCTGATTATGAGGAATTAGAGTAGCACCTTCGTTATGTTTTTGTTTTTTATGACACTACTGCCATAACATTGGGCTCGTCTTCTTCAGTGAATGTGTAACTTTTTGTTTTGGGTGTTTACATGGAGAATCTTCTTTGATCAATGTGGATGGGAGGTTTTTGTGTTGTTGCAATGATGAATGATGCCTTTTGGAAGGCTAGCTATTCCTCTTTAATGAACTTTATGGAGTTTTGTCTTTTGTTTTCTCCCCATTTTGCAATGAGAAAATATAAACATTTGGGAAATTTATATCATTGAAATATGAAATTAAGTGTCAAATGAAATGTAACTAAAAGTGTAATTTGTCTTGAAGCTTGTTGCTCCCATATTTCTATAAGTGGTATATTAGGGCTAGTTATAGGAGTTTGAATTTTGGGTCTCAAGTGGTCTAGGTTGGAAAACTAAGCTCATGAAAGAGAAAATTGTAAATTCATGCACATATGAATAGATTAGTAGGGAGTCTAGGGTATAAGGTGGTTTGTAATGGAATTAATTAGTTTTACAGTAGCAACAATATATAAATGAAAATGATAGTTTGAAAGCACATTCTCTCCTATTTATTTTCTCTCCCAGATTATAAATGAAATGGTTAAGGATCTTTTCATTTGTCTTCAATTGTTTTAATTGAATGAGTGGTTTTAATTTTGCTTCAGTTCAATGAATTGATTAAATGCTTAAATGAGATCACAAATTTGTGAGGGAAAATTCTAGGATTGCTAATTAGTTTTATTTTCAGCACAGTGAGTTGAATATTATAATGCAATATGTCAATAGTCCCCAAATACTGAATCAAAATTGCTAATGTAGTATGGGTTATTACAAATGTGAATCAGTTATCCAAAGATAGAGACACTAGTCTATTTATTTGGTTATCTTGAATATAAATGAGAATGAAAATCATCTAAACACTTTTAATCATGACATATCATTATGAAATATGATTTTATTCCTTGCTATAGATAGTAGTTTGTTTAAGGGCCAGCCAAATCCTTGATGAATTTTATCTATTTGCACATATGTTCTTGATGAAATAACTAAAGAATATCATATGAACATAATAAGGATCACCTTCCTAGGTTTCACAGAGCCCAAAGAGTAGAAGGGCCTAGTAATCCTTACATATTTGTTGGCCAATCCTTACTTATGCTTATCATTGGATTGTGGCTAATTCATAGGAATATGGTGAGATCATGATGTAGGAGCATCTAGCAGTGTAGGGGAATCTTGCATCACTTAGAAAAAAATATTTTTCCTTATTTTCTTTTGTTGTTTTTAATTCCATGATGACACTTAAGGGGTGTAA
>VDFB02159651.1:0-19654 GCA_007258455.2 Sequoia sempervirens | reverse complement strand
ATTTATACTTATAGATTAAATTATTTTTGAATTTGGTTATTTGGGTTCAACATGTCATGCTAGAGGATTTTCTTGTGTTTTCACCATGCTGTCATGTGTAGATAGCTATGTATTTTATAGGTGTAGGAATTTTAGAGGAAGGAAAGGTTGAACAAAATGCATAAGGATGAGATGGAGCCTTGTTTACCTTAGGATTTGGTTGAGGCTCCCTTTGAGCATAATTGAGGGGTGGTTGGTCCTCTTGTAGACATTACTAATTTAGGTGGTCTTTTCAAGAGAAATTTAGAGATTGGTAGAGACAAGAAGCATGTTACAGATGGATTAGTTGGAGTTCATTGCCTCTACCATTCTCTTGAATTGTAGCATTCACCTCTTGATATTCCTTCTAATAATTTAAAAATATGAAGAAGGTTCAAGTTTAGAAGATTATAGGAACCCTTTGGTCTCAAGTTTGGAAACTAGAGATGGAAACTCCATTACAGAGGAACTAGGTTCATTCATGGAAAAGGATAAGGTTGAAAATAATATATAGTTCCTTGAAGAATTTTGGATTCAAGTTGTGTTCAATGATAGATCTACTAATGTTTTTGGGAAAATGACCCTCTTTATTAGATACATTGCCACTATTGGTGGAGTATTTCTAATTGGATGTTATTTTTCTAACTTACAACTATATTTTTCTTATTGTTGTTCCATGACAATATGATTGATCATTTTTTGTCTCTTTATTGGTCTTTGTAAAAGGGTGGGGCCCTTTCAAAATTTATATTTCTAATTCATAAATTCAACCAAAAGTATTTATCCTAAAATTAAAATATAAATTTAAACTTTAAAATAGTCTTTTTGATATTATATAATAGCCTCATGTATTTAATTTATAAATCCTATTATTCTTTATGTTTAATTTCAAAATTTTAATGCTCGAAAAAGTATAGGTTACAAGTGCATTCTTTACATTTTTTCTCTTTCTTTTGTACTATTTTGTATATGGGTTTCTTATATGCATTGCCTCAAACATATATTTTTTATGTCGTATACCTAATTCTAAATGTAGTTTTATGAATGTATTCCTCCTTTATTCTTTGCTAATTGTAATTGAATATTAGACCTATTTTTTGAAATATGACCACCCCTCTCAATCAGTAAAATAAGTCATCTATTTTAGGTGGTGGATATTAATGTTAATTGTTTATTTATTGAACATGTGCATGTAATCAAGAAAACTTGGAAAAGTGTCTTACGTTTCTTTTTCTTAAAAATAGTTGGAGCATCCCATGACAAGACACTAGAACATATAAATCCTTTCTTTAAAATGTCATTTAGGAAATCCTTTAATTCATGCAAATACGAAGTGTTTGTTCAATAAGGATCTCTAGATATAGGGGCTAATTCATGCATGAACTCTATTAAAAAATAAAACACCCATTTAGGAGGAAACATGAGGAGTTCATTCTAGGAAAGACATCCTAAGACTTTTGTAATGAAGGTTTATTTTCATTTGAATGGTTCTCATTCACTTTTACTAAATAAAAATTAACAACAAACAAGGCACACCCTTTTCTTTATTCTCTTTTGAATTGTAAAATAGAAAATTTAATAATACCTTCATTCCTTCTAATCCTAATAGAACTATTTTATTATACATTTCATTCAAACAATCTAGTTTCTTTCCTCTAAATTTATTCTTCGATTCATACATTTAGAACCAACCATTTTTGGAGTAATGTCATAAGACTCAAAGGCAAAATATGAAGAATTTTATCCAAGTTTCCATTGTATGCACCCTAAGTTATAATTTTAGAATTGTATCATTTATAAACTATCCAAGTTGGGACATGTACACAACTCAACACTACCTCTTTTAACAAGGATTTAGATTTTAAGTTGAATTTCTAAATTATCTAAGGTGATACAAAATAGTAAGAAGCACCTAATTATATTAAGATTTTAAAATATAAAATATATTAATTCTACTTCATAGCTCTAGGTATGACATTTTCACATCATTATCACCATGCTCCCTAGCTTTCTTTGTTGGTGTCATATCCACCATGAATGAGGCCCATTTTTCTAAAGGTCTTATATATAAAAAATAATTAGATAAACCTTCACCAATGTTTGCATTTTAATTTTAATTGATTACCACTTTATACCTTTTTTCCAATTTATAATTTCATATTGATAACTATAACCCTCATTGCAAGGATTTACCAATATAAAAACTTGTAGGGGAATAACTATAATTCCCCATTTTTATAAATAGTCTAGATTACCTAAGTTCCAATTGAAGTTTTGTTAGAGTGTAATATAATATGTTTAGCTCTAATCAATGGTTCTAGATTAATTGTTTCAAATCCCTCAAAGAATTATACTCATTAGAGAGGTTGTGCATTAATAAATCTTACCAATTAGGGATCATATTCTTATTTATACTTTCATACCACAATCATTAGCATAACTTATCAACCTCAATGAGGGAAATAGTCACTATTATGGTTCACATTTTTATTTACCAGTAATTCATTATTGTGGGTTGAACAAAATAATCCATCCTATACAAAATTTTAAAGATATATGATTATCAACAATAATTTTAATAACAAATATAACCAAAAAAATTACCATGAACTTTTTGATATAATGCCTCAAATAAATCTGTTTTATGTTCAGGTAAGGCTTTAGAAACATTAAAGCAAATGCAATTAGAGGTGCCCTGGTAGAAATGTATGCAAAACATGGAAGCATAGACAAGGCATGTTAATTTTTTGACAGAGTTTTGAAATGGGTTTGTAAAATCTTTCAAGCAACTGCAACGCCATTTATTCAACACTCCTTGCCCATGCCAAAATTGGAGCTTTGGGATAGGGTATGAACATTCATCAAAGCACGATAGAAATAGTGTTTGTTGAAAAGGCTTTAGAAACTTTCAAGCAAATGCAATTTCAAATAAAGAAATGCAGTTTGAAATCTACAAATTTGAAACATTTCGCATTTAGGGTTTAAAAATTTCTCAAACAAATGCATTTTGAAATCTACAAAATTAGAATTTAACCAACCTGTGAGCTATGGAGGTCAGGGTATTCAACACTCCTTGCCCGTGCCAAAATTGGAGCTTTGGAATAGGGTATGAACATTCATCAAAGCATGATAGAAATAGTGTTTGTTGAAAAGGCTTTAGAAACTTTCAAGCAAATGCAATTTCAAACAAAGAAATGTAGTTTGAAATCTACAAATTTGAAACATTTCGCATTTAGGGTTTAAAATTTTCTCAAACAAATGCATTTTGAAATCTACAAAATTCGAATTTAACCAACTTGTGAGCTATGGAGGTCGGGTTGATGAACTATGGCTATGGAGGTCGGGTTGATGCACGTTTTTTCCGTCCGGTTCACTACATTCACATTCAGGTTCGTCGTTCGCCGCATACACAATTTGAACACAAAATACATAGAATGCGACAGTGACAGTTTGTTTTTATTTTTTATGCCCTATTTCAAGGGGTTCGCTCAAACATCCATTCGAGCAAACCCTATAAAATATTTTTTTTTATTCATATGCTTAGAGGTTCGATCGAACACCCAAACTGGTTCGCCCGAACCATAGAGTTCAATCGAACCCCTTGACATTGTGGAAACACAAAAAAAAAAAAAAAAATCTTCCTCAAAAAATTTGTAAGCCACTATTGTGGCTTAACAACAACATCATTGCACACCATTTGCATATCAAGTGTCTCATCACCCTTGTAATAGTATGATGTGGAACTTCTAAATTTCGGATCTCCACTAAACTATTGGACATTAATCCTCACATGTATATCTCATAGCCTCAATGAAACATTTTCTCCAATCCACAAACACTAATTCAAACTATTGAACATTTATCTATCCTTTACTGCATCCATCACTATCTTCAAACTGTTGGCCTCTTCTACACTTATAAATATGTAATTTGTTGATGACTATATCATTGTGTGAGTTGTCAGCTGTTCCGCTGTTTCAATTCTTATTATGGTATTATAGCCGCATCCAAATCATGTTCCTTTTTTTCTCTGTTTGAACAGCTCTAATACCATAATAAGAATTGAAAGAACGGGACAACTGACAACTCGCAAAATGATATATTCATCAACAGATTATATATTATAGTTACAAATGACTTCAACAGCATCCTATAAATCGGTAAGTAAGATGACAGCTAGTCGTAGTTGATGGACAGCGAACTGAAGATCATTGACAATGAATTGACAACAAACTGAAGCTGAAGACACCTCTATAGTTCCTTATTGACACATGGACAGTTATGTTGGAGCGTAGATTCCAACAATGAGATCTCTGTGTGCTCTTTATTTCATAGTATCAGAGTTGCAAGCAAATATTGGGCTGTGGGTTTTGTGACTGAATATAATTTTGTGCTGGTTGTGAATGGTTCTGTGCATATGGTTGTTCAATGTGCTGACCAATCTGTTCTTGGCATTGTGTTTATTATTAGTCTCTGCTCTCCTCTAAGGAGGAGGTCAGCTGCTTACTAGCCTATTTAAAGCTCGAAACCAAGTGTTGGCCTGAAGCTGGCCCTACCCAGCCACATCCTTCCCTGTGCAAGGGAAATCACATGGCATTATATAGCAGATCCCTTTTGCAATATACATTTCAACCAGCAGTTTCTCCTTGCTGTGAAGTAGATCTAAAGGAGCAGTACAATTCTTTCCTTCGAGAGGATCCATTCAGCAATTTTCCTTCTCTTTTTCCCTTCATTTTCTCTTCTCACGGTGTTCAATTTGGTGGAGCTGACTGTTTGAATGAAAAGCTTCAGGGAATTCTCATTTCGTAGTGTCCATGAATTTGTGTGTCATGGATTGAATCGGCATCATCTAAGTTTCTGTTTGACTCTAACTAGATCAGTATTTTATTTTTCTAGTTTGATTTGGCAGTGTCTGCAATGAGATAAGTGTGGTTGGTGCGATCTATGGGCTGAGTGGCTTGTTGTACTTTCACATATGCACAATAGTTGGTGTTCATTTGCAGAGCCTGAATATTGAATGTGCCTTTATAAAAAGGAACCCTTAATGTCAAAATATTTGATTGTTTGGTACATCACAAGGAAATTATAATACAAAATTTCATTGTGTAGTAGCGGCTTCATTTTTGAAGCCTTCATGTTTGTGTGTTCGGGGAGTAATTTTTTTTCTTTTTTATGGTTTCATCTAAAAGATCTTGTTGGCCCATGTTTGTCGTTGCGTCAAAAGATCAATCTATCAATGTTTGATAGAAATAGTAGAGAAATGGATCACAGGGAGGCGGTTAGTCCCTTGTCATGAATCCCAAGGGGAGTACTAACCATCTGCCAACAATCTCCCCCTTAGTGTTACCCAGGGGATTCAAACCTATGACCCAACGCTTTGATACCAAATGTTGAAAAATAGTATAAATTATTACAATGAAAATATGCAGATAATTTTATGCATCCAAATTAACAGATAGTAATAAATTATAGTTGAAACTAGATTACAATAAAGATGCAAACCATAACTCCAGAATTACATGGAGAAACCCTTGTGGGAAAAAACTCCACACCCAAAGAGATCCAAGACTTGTATTAATCCTTCAAATGAGTCACATTAATACAACTTCTCTCTTTGAATTGCAACACTTCATGACTTCAACAACCTACAACTTAACTTGTTTTCCCTTAAACTCAAGCACTAAATATATAGGGGTGAGAGAAAACACAAATCAACAATGGTTTCAAAAACCATTCAGTCATAAATCACAAAGAAAATAAACTTTCTTTTCCAACTTGTGATTTTATCCATTTTTTAGTAATGTGTACATGCAACTAAATTTTTTTATCTTTTTCCAAGCTCACATTTAACTTCTCCTTTTTTCATGCTCTTTCTAATTTGACAATTAAAAACACTTTGTAAGCTTCCATAGTTGCATTTAGTAACTTTCATGACAACTAAAAGATAATTACAAATTTTCAATTAATAATTAACAAAAAAGGCAAGGTTGAAACACTTTCTTAACATATCTAATGTTGTGGATAGTGGAGTTTTTTTTTTTGTCTTCATCTGAAAGCATTAATGTTGTGGATAGTACAAAATTAGTTGATTCTAAGTATGCAAACTGAAAATGTGAGATGAAATTAATTTTACAAATGAAAGGTTTATGGCAGCTAGCAATAGAAGAAAAACCTACATATAAAAGGAAGCATAAAAAATGGGATAAAATGAATATGAATTCATAGACTACTATTATATAGAAAATTAGTACAGGCATTAGGCTTCATGTTTAAGATCTAAAACCAAAAAAGAAAATATAGAAAATTGTGCAATCAATGTAAGAAACAATCAACTAATTAAAAGACACATATTAAAAGACAATTAACTCATTTGAAAGTGAAGAGAGGAGATAGCATGAGTGATCACATTGCAAAGTTGAATTATTTGAGAAATCAACTTCCAATGATGAAAGTAGACTATGAATACTCTAAAATTGTATCATAAAAGTATCATAACTTCATACACACATTGGAGCTAACTAGCAAATCCAATAATATAAAAATAGAAAAAGTTACAGGGCTTTGTTGAATGAGGATAGACTTCAAAGGTTCACAAGTGAGTCTAGCAAGAGTTCTCAAGCATTTATGGCTAGATGCAAATATAAGAATCACAATCAAGGCATATCACATCAAAATCAAAGTAAAATATCAAGGGAATCAAAACAAAAATAATCAAAGGGAACGGAACCAACCAAGGAACAATCAATAAAGGAATATTTTTCACAAAAGGAAAAAATTTGATGGAGAAATCATAAAGACAATTCTAAAAGAGAAAATATATTTCATGTTACAATTATGGAGGAGGACATAAAAGTGATCAATGTCCTAAATAATCACATGCAAGAGGGAAAATATTTTTTTTCAAGGAAGGAGATGAAAATTTTCTTGAGAAGAGGGTGATCCTAATATATTAATAGTCTCCTTAGTTGCTCAATATTGATTCAAGAGCTAGCCAACATATGGCTTACAATATACACTTTTTTAGTTCTTTAGAAGATTTTTTAGATATGTGTTTATTCAACAACATTAATGCTGGATTCAAAATTGTGGCTACAAGAGTTGAGAGTGATGGCATCTAAAAATTTAAAACATCTATTGAAAACACAACATATATTATTATAGTTTCCTCTACAAGTGAGTTGTGGAATCAATTATTTGGTCACTTAGATTAATAAAGTTTTGACATGGTTTATAAGATGAATATGGTTGGTGGGCTTCCTTGGACAAGGCTAAATGCAAGTGTGTGTACAAGATGCATGGCCAGAAAACAACATAGACACAAGTTTGAAAGGTCAACATGGAAGATAAGTAAATCTCAACTTGTCCATGGTGATTTTTGCATGCCTAATAATCCCACATGAAGGGGAGGAGTTAGATACATCTTAACATTCATTGATGATTTTTCAAGGAAAGTTTGGGTTTACTTCCTTAAGCAAAAAAATGAAGTGTTCAACAAATTTGAAATGTATAATCCATTTTAGGAAATCAATGTGGGAATAAGATCCAATGAATAAAAAGGATAATAGTGAAGGACATATGCTCACATATTTTTGTGAATATCATGGGATCAAGAGAGAAATGGCTAACACATATACTCTTCAAAAAAATGGTATTGCAGGCCTTAATGGAAATGGTATGGCATGTGTTACAATCCAATGATCTTCCTTTATTTATTTGACTGAGGCTATCAATATTGTGTCTCATGTCTTGAATAAATCTCCTATAACTTGTTTGCAAAAAATCGCTCCTAAGGAATCATGGAGTAGTAATAAATCAAATGTTAAGTATATTAGAGTATTTGGGTGTGAAGCATTTACCCACATACCTAATGAGATTAGAAAAAATATTTGATAAGAAGTGAGTGAAGTGCATCTTTGTTGGCTATGATGATAGAAAGAAAGGATATCGGTTATATGATACTAGTGTGGAGGATGTGTTCACAAGAAGAGATGTCAATTTTAATGAAGGGTTTTGGGATATGAAAAAATCCTCACTTATTCCACAATTGAACATAAATAATGATGAATACTATAATGTCTTTGAAGCCAATAAAAGGTTTAAGGTAACTTCCAATATCATGGAAAAATCTAGTCCTTCTCAAAAGACAAAGAGCCTTGAAGAAATTTATCAAAAGGCTCAACAAATTACCCATGCTGTTGTGACCACCATAATGAAGATGAATGATCCTCAAACATGTGATAAGGTCAAAGAAAAACATGAATGTGTACAAGCAATGCATAATGAATGTGGCTCCTTGATAAAGAATTAGACTTGGGAATTGGTGGACATGCCCAAGGGAAAGAATATGGTAAAAACTAAGTGGGTGTATAAGACTAAGTTCAAGTTTGATGTAAGCATTGAAAAACACAAGGTAAGACTGAATGCCAAAGGTATTCAAAAAAGGTTGAAATTGGCTACATATAAATTTTTCTCTAGTAGGTAAGATCAACACCATCAAGACTATTATAGAATTGGTAGCTCATTCCATTTGGGCTCTTCACCAAAAAGCATGTTAATAATGCATTTTTTAATGGTAAAATTGATGATGATATCTATATGACTCAACCACATGGATTTGGAAGTTTAGCAAAGAAACACTTAGTTTGCAAGTTAAGTCTCTCCATGGCTTCAAGCAATCTCTAAGGGCTTGGTATGCTAAGATTGATGACTATTTCAAAAATCAAGCCTTTCATAATAGTCCTCATTGTCCAAACATGTATCTGAAGGAATTTGATGAATGTGGCACATTATTATTGTAATTTATGTCAATGATCCTATCATCATAAGAAATAACATGAACAAAATTAGTTACATGAAGTTAAATTTGAAAGATAGATTTGAGATGACAAATATTGACTTTCTCCACTACTTTCTTAGCATCTAGGTATTGTAAAAAGATGATGGAATTTATCCCTCTCAAACCAAGTAGGCTTTAGTCTTGTTGAGAAAGTTTAGAACGGAAGATTGTATGCGTGTTTCTACTACACTTACTTTAGGATTGAAGTTGAATAAGGATATCGAAGGTGATGATGTTGATGCTAGCTTGTACACACAACTTGTTGGTAGCCTTGTGTACTTGACTAATATTCAACCAGATATTTCTTTTTAGTAGGTGTGGTTTCGAGGCTTTTGAGTTCTCCTAACATTCAACATTGGATGCAAGCAAAGAGAATACATAGAGATGTACAAAGGACTTTTACAATAGGTGTTTATTATTATCCTCTTGGAGATTTGCAACTTGTCAGATTTCCTTATTTAGATTGGGTAGTTGTGCAGTGACCAAAAATTTACTCTCTATGTTCTCTCTCCTATCTTTAGCCCCACTTATGGTGTAGTAAGAAGCAATCTACTATTGCTTTATAGATCATAGAGGATGAATATATAGTACCAAATGAGGAAGCTAAAGAAATAACTTGGCTATGAACTATTCTTTGTGTTATTAAATAATATCAAGCATGGTCTTCCCTTCTTCATTGTGACAATCAATGTGTAATTTCATTGTCTAAGAATCCAATGTTTCATTCTAGAACAAAATACATATTATAGGTCTATCACTATTACATTAATCATAGCATCCATCAATCGGTGATTCATCTTCAATATTGTAGGACAAAGGATGAAACCACTGATCTTTTCATAAAGGGCTTATGTGAGATTAAGTTTGTATATCTTAGAAGTCTTTTGAAATCACAAAAAGTCATGAATATTTGATGGTTATCATTCATAATGGATTATTGTGAATTTTTATGATTGTATTAGTGAATAAGTCGATGTAAATGGATACCTAGCAACACATTGTGCTAGGACACATCTTTTTTTATCTTATAGAACGTATTTAAAATGATTAATAAGATTAATTTATGGGAGATATTAGAATAAATTAATTGAATATTTGTCAATATAGATCATTGTTGACACAGTAGTCTACATTTGCTTAATACTAGTCACCTCACCATCTATCATAACTATTTCAATCAAGGCATACTACAAATTCACCGCTAGCAATTCACCGTCATGGAAAATTCACCACCAAGTAAAATTCACCACCAACAATTCACCGCAACAGAAAATTAACCACATTAATATTTTTAATAAAATCAAAGTTTTTGAAATATATATTAAAAAATATTAATGCGGTTAATTTTCCACTGCGGTGAATTGCTGACGGTGAATTTTACTTGGCAGTGAATTTTCCATCAGTGAATTGCTGGCGGTGAATTTTCCTAGACCCTTCAATCAAATGTTGTGCCATATAGACTGTAAATTAACGATGTATTTTTCCTATAAAATAAATATATTCACCAAAGAAGATTTGTGTTCCAATTGGCAGCCCTGAGATCTATGTTTGGTGTTATTCATTTGAGAATGAAATATAGATTGTTGTCATGATGATGGATCACATAGTCTCATCCAAAATGCCAATGGAAGAGTTCCTATCACAGTTTTTTCAGAAGGATTTTTTTATCCACAATGGACTATGGAATCTTCAATGATACTAATGACTAGGCTTTGTACTTTCGTGGGGAGATGTATGGTAGATCCAGCCACCCCCTGATATCCCTGCCTAGTTCTTCTCTAGACCTTGCAGGGGGTTTAAAAGATTTGGTGGACTGCATTCACCTTCATTCCCTTCTATCGGTGAAATAATAAGAGGTCGATGAATTGTACTGTTGAGTATTGAAACATCTAAATCTGCAGAGCTTGCTTATGCAGCCATGGATAAGCTAATGAAAATAGGTCAAATGGCCGAGCATCTGCGGGTAAGAAGCCAAGAAATGGGAGTGGAAACATTGAACCACGAAGAATATTCAAGAGAATTCACAAGGCTTATTGGACCAAAACCTATCGGCCATAAAACAAAAGCCACCAAAGAAAACAACAGTTGTAATGAATAGCTCCACCATAGCTGACACTCTCATTAATGTTGTAAGTAAATGAAAATATCTGGTGTCTATTAGACTAACAGAACACTACTGAGGAGAAAGACTAGCACGAACCGTTGGATAGGCTGAAGGATTAGTGGTCGTTGTTGTGGTTTTTCTCTTTTTTCTGTGTTTTGTTCGTGTTGGGCTACTGCCCCTTTGTCTTCTACTCTCTAGGTTTATGCTTTTGTTTCTCTGAGGTCTGCGTGGCCCGTTTTGCTGATTGGATGGTTGAGGTATCAAGGCCTCTGTTTTTCTTTTTGCTGTCTTGCTGAATTTTTGAGTTCAGAAACCCTTTCCCTGCTTTTAATATCAAAACAGAAAACAGCAGAAAACAGAAAAATGTGTTCATAAATAATACATTATAATATTGTACCATTGTAACAGCTTCCAAATACATCAAATCTACCTATAAAAAGAAAACTATTAGAAAATCTTATGTTACGTTTCATAATTGTGACATACACAGACACTTTTTTAGACAGCAGGACTTAACGGGTCAACAGGCTATGCTAACTATATAAAGGTGAGTCTGTAGATTTTTTTTGGTCTGCAAAGCACTATGTTTTCTGCATTGAGCTGATTGTGTTTTCATTTGCTTGCCTCTCTTGGAGCTGGCAATAAAATAAGAATTCATTACATTTGTATTAAACAGTTATGTGGAGAAATTACTGGGCGACAGACCTGCTGCCAGATCAGTGGTTTCAAAAGGAACATGGATTTTTGGAGGACAGAACAGAGGCCAAACCAGTATAAATATTAAAGAAATAGGCTGAAAGAGCTGAGAATTTGTGCACAGAGATTGATACTCACCTTAATTTTGCAGAGGAACAGCTAAGCGCGTGGATCTTTAGAGTAGCTCGGCTTCTGAACAGACGACAATTACCAGAACCATAATGAATTTTTATAACATCGTTGTCAAATAATTCCAAGCATAAAGAACCCCAAATAAAGTTGAGGGTTTTCGATGGAATAAATGCATTGAATTAATAGTGTTTGTCTTGTTGAGATGACATTCATCTTTAATTATCCTCGAATGCATGTTGATCTGTGACAAGTCTCGGTGGAGGACGGGACAACCAGAATTCATCATAAAGACTCATTCCAAAAAGATATTCAAGAGTAGCTTCAATACCTAACTTGTTGCTTCAGAGTCTTTTCGCGTCCTTCTGCTACAGCAACAAAATGGATAAGACTGACTGGCCCGCAAATGTCAATTCAGTGATTTTTTTTTCATTTTGTCAACGAATCTTTTCAAAAAAGAGATTGCCTATATCTTCCTCTGCATGCGCTTAATATTTGAAAATGTTGGACATAATTATTGGGAGAAAGCTAACTCCTAGACAAAAACATCTATATATATAACATATATTATATGTTATAATGGTAGTCCAGGGCTTAAATTTGACGGTCGACCCTGCTTGTCAAGCAATTTTTTTGTGATGGTCATTTATTTGAAGTTGCCTTTCAAATATTAAAGGTTATCTATTTTAAGAAAAATATATGTATATTGAAAAAACATATATAGGAATAATTACATAGGAATTTTGACAATTTAACTAAAATTTTGCCTTTCAAGTGATACGGTCTTCTTAAAATTTTAATTGTATTTTATAGCTAAAATGACTAAATACAGCCATACGGCCATCAAATTTAAGCCCTGAATGGTACCCCATACCCCATGCCACGCAGTGGACAAAAAACACCAAGGAAAAGTCTTGACGAAAGGCTAGCCGTGTGCCGTTAGGTGGCGTTGCCGGAAAAGGACGCACGGGAAGGCGGGAAGGTCAAAAAGCTAGACAAAAACACACCTAACCATCGCCATTTTCCACATTTTCATTTTCCAGTTTGGTGGGTGGGGAGGAAGGAGACGTGGGTGACGAAAATGGTGTTGTAGGTCGAGGAAAATGGAGTTGCAGGTTAGGGAGGGACACGCGGCCAAGGAAAATGGAAATGGAGTTGCAAGCTAGGGATGGACAATGCGACCAATGAAAATGGAAATGGAGTTGCAGGCTGGGGACAAAGGAAAATGGAGTTGCAGGCTGGGGAGGGATGCACAACTGAGGAAAATGAAAATGGAGTTGCAGGCGGCCAAACGAGGCATGTATCTACAATTTTATATGCCATTTTCCATTTTGTAGGGATTGTGAAGCACAGAGTGTAGGGTTTGATGGGTTTGCTGTTAAATGGGTTTTCTGTGAAATGAAAATGAAATGTTTTGTTTATGTGTAGGGTGTTGGTGATTTTTCCAGCAGAGCCAAGCAATTCTCTAAAAAGTAGCCAACTCTTATAGTGAAGAACTACAGGGTTAGTGGCCAACACAATGAGTATAGGCTTTTGTGGTCCTTACTCCTTCACTTTAGGTTCTATGAAACCTAGAAGGGTGATCCCAATTGTGTTTTTCATGAAATATATTTGATTAGTAACACATTTATACACAGATTGATTCCTATTTATTGCAAATAAAATCCTTCTCACTGAAGATTTGGCAGATCTTCAAATGAACGACTATCTATTTGCTATGAATTGGGGATATTCCTTACCCACACTATCCTTGAATAGATTTTTAAATGAATATTGTCTTATCATAAGTCCAAGGCTAGGTACACTATTTGTTCATTTTTGCAATATTTTCCAACAAACTGACCAGTGTCTCATCAATTAGAGCAACAAAGTCTGAAAATATGTAAGAATCAGTAATACATATATAAAATACTCAATTTAGAGATAGGCAGACTATTTTCATATTGCTTTGCATTTATGAAAACTCACAATGCCTGAAACACTTGCTTCTTATGAATCCTAAGCAATTCCTTACAAAGTTTATAACCCTATTCAAGCATTTTAATTAACTCCTTGAATTAAAGCTAATAAAAGAATAATACATTCAAATGGAACATCTAAAGATAAATGATAACACCATTAGCATTTCTCATTCATAACTTGTAAAAAACATACATAGGAGAGTATTTGTTTCCAGACTAATATTTGTTTGGATATTAGTAGTTTCTATAAAACTCATTTAAGATTACTACATACAGTATTTCATGCCCCTGACAAACCTCTGGCCTACTATCAGTATTCTATTCAAAGTGCCTTTCCCGAACATAGCTTTTACCTAAAACCCTATTGAAACTTAAGAATCTGACCATCGTAATAAGCCCTGATATCCCTTTTATAGAACAAGGGAGCAACAAGCATTTGACTTAATTACATTTACATTTTGTTTCATTTGCACCAAAATTTGAGACATCCTTAATTAGTTACATGCAATCATTAAGGAAAATGGAAGAGTAAAAGACCACATTCCATATTCCTTGCATGAAGACATGCCAGCTTCTCAAAAGGAAGAGTTTGTTGCAACAACATTGAATATTCATCATTGTTGACCAAAGAAGATTCTCCACTATCAGCTCCAGCACAAACTTGTATATTATCTAGAAACAACATACATGTCGCCAAGGTCATTTAGTCTGGCACTTCTCCAATATACTAGCCCAAAAAATTTCCACATCAGTGCTTGAAACAAGAAATCACATGAATGCTAAGTAGGAGAATCTTGACAAAAGGGGTATGGTATCATTAAAAACAAAAATAGGGCACAATCATCACTCTAAGTCATCAACTTCAGAGGATACTTTCCCACATTTTGCTCATGGTGGGACTGGAGAAACCGTCATCACCTCCTTGTTAGAATCCTTAGATGGTACTATTACCAATTTTTCACTACAACTCAATTGGTGGAGCTGATTAAATACTGTTATATTTGAAAGTGAAAATTACAGTTATTTCTGCATGTGCCTAAGTGTTGTTTGCACTTTATTCATTATTCATTAAGTGACAGTTATGCAAGTGCTTGAGAAGATTGAGTTTCAAGAATTGCTATTCAGTGTTTCACAATCAAATGGAGTACAAAATTGAACATACAAACAATAAAGCATTTCAACTGCTTTCATTTATTTCGTGATGCTTTTCATATTTACAAGATTTCATTTGATTGCAAGAATTCAAATGATGATACAAATTTGCATTGAAATGCATTTTCTTTTCAAAATGAAAAGCAGAAAGAATGAAATTAAATATCCACACAAGTCGTGGATGTAACTATTACAATGCATCATAAACAACATACTACACTATGGAAGATGCATGAAAAGAGAAAATCACATAGGTATAGACATAATCATCATTGCGTATGTTGATGACTAACGCAAAAAGTGGTGCACCATTTGTCTTCTTCGAGCTCCATTGACCTGTAGGAAGGAAAAGAGGGATGTTAGAGCTCCGACTATGAATATACCTACATGAACCATCAACGATAATGTAGTATGCTACTAATCATGCACTGAAACAATCAAGGAAGGTGCAAAAAAATGAGCTGAAAGAGAGACATCAACATCATCATATATTGTTTTATGCTAACATCATTTGTTTCTTTGTGCAGGTATAGGAAAAATCATGAAGCGGATCATATTATGAAGACATTAATCATGTGGGGTAAAATGGGCTCCCACAAGGGTAGAGCTCGGCGTGCTGCCCCTTAAACTCACGAGTGGGGTGAGTAAGAAAATACTTATCATGCTCATCTGAGCCATTCAAAAGGAAGAGAAGTAGATTTAAATAAAGAGCAATCGGGTTCATTATTCATTCATAATAGTCAGATTGAAGCAATGAAATGAAAATTACAAATGGATAATGAAATCAATGAACTCACTTTGAATGCCAAATTGATTGCATCTGTGCTGTTATATTTTGTTCATGTTATTCATATTGTTTCATAATGCCCTATTCTATACAACAGTGTTTCATCTTATAATGGTGATAGTGAACAGGCATATATAATTACCTCATCTATAATAATCATTTTTAGGTGAAATAGTGGATGAGCTTCAAAATATAATAATTAAGTGCTTTGTTATAAAGAGTTGTTTCCATAATGTCAAAATGTTGTCCAGGTAGCATCATTAGTGAATGGAGTTGCAGAGAAACATGACTGTTTTAGTATTTTCAAGAGTAGAATCAAGGTCAAGTGATTTTGCCTCATTTTTTAAAATGTGAAATTGAAGCACATTTGGAAGTTTCAAGTGCATCTGGTAAATGCAATCAAGTGCAATGCTGCTACAGGCATACCCATATTAGGTTTTCACACAAAATACAGAAATGAGTGGTTTCTTTAAAGTTATAGAATACCCACATGGGGTTTTGTTTTCAAATACAAATTTTCCATCATTTTCAGCTTACCCATGTGAGGGTTTTACAAGAGAATGCAAAATACACATAATACTATCATGGGTTGAGCCCAAAAATGCCTTAAATGCACCAAATGAGTATATAATGGCCACAGCCTGGAGAGAGGTTTTTGTCTCTCAAAATGTTTATCATTTCACAGAGGAGAGAAAATCCGTTTGAGTTTCCATTGACACTTTAATATTTAAAGCAAACAGTAATCATAATGCAAGTTTCTTTATGAAATTCATTATCAAAGGCGTGTAGTGGTGCAGCCTATTCAATGGGCCTAGTTTTTTTGTTTACAAAGGAGAAATCATTCTTTTACAAAGAAAAGCTTTTAAAAGCTTTTGTTTGACAAGGAAACACAATGGAGAAGTGAGAGTTTACTAGTGTGCGCTTGTAGAAGGCCAAGCAAGTCATGACCAGACTCTCTTGAAGAACTCTCAAACACAATGCAGAGGTCAAGCTCACTCATGGAGCCTCATAAAGCCATAGAAAGTAAAGAGAAATCAGAGGAAAAGTATGTTAATGGTCGTGGCTTGTGAGGCCATTTTCTTATCAAAAGACCCAATGAACAGAGAGAAAGGGTAGTTGAACTTACCTTGACATTAATGGAGGCTAAGATACGTAAAAGAGAAGCATCATATGTAAATCTTTCAATGGCCGTGGCTTTTGAGCCAAAATATTTCAAAAGAATGGTGTGAAAAAAGCCATGAACGACTTGAAGAATCACCTTATGTTCTTATGGGAAGGTGAAGCGCAAAGATTTGAAGAATCGAGCTTCAAGTTGCAAGCCCAAGCCCTAGCATGGTGGCGGCGGCGTTTCTCCCAGACAGAGCCTTCTCTTCAGAAGTTGCAAGTGTGGAATGAAATGATTTTAGGGTTTGTGCTTTAGTTTTGTTCCATGTTACCCTAATTCAAATTTAGGGATTATTACAGATGTTTTAAAATATCAAAGTTCTAAGTCAAAAGCTATGGTGGCCGAGTTCTTCATAACTTAGGTCAACCAGATTCAAATTTCATTTGGTATTAATGCCTACGTTTAAGGATAGGCATTTAAATTTATTTTCAAAAGCCTAGAGGACTTTAGGGTTTTAAATTTATTATCAAATGCCTTGCCTTAGATAGATGTTTAGACTTAGGTTTTTATTTTTATTGATTTTGTGAGAAATCAATAAAATTGTAAAAGCTTTTATGACTTAGAGTTGTTATTTTTCAATTGATTTTAAAGAAATCAATTAAAGTATTGAGAGGATAATATGTTTTATATTTTATGATTTTTTAAGAAAATCAAACATTGTAATTGGAGAAGTAATTTTGTTTTTTTGCAAAAGATTTTGAAAATCTTTAATTGCAAAAAAAAATGATCAAATTGAGGAGATTTAGAATCTGCAAGCTATGTAAAGCAAGGATAAAGCAAGTTGTTTTATTGTTTTTCTATTTTAAGTGGATTGATGTTGTTTTCTTCCTTGGTCGGATTTGAGATTCCTGTTGGAGAGATAAGGTGTTTTTTCCACTTTAAAAGTAGATTTGGCCTATTTTGAGAGGCTTTTCAATATGTATTTGCAAAAGGTGTGTTTTTTCACTTTTGTGCAAGCTTTTTGGGAAGTTCTTGATACCTTTCCTTGAGCTTTCTTCTTGAGCTTGGATTAGGGTTTTGGAGGTATATCTTGTGAAAAACTTAGTGTTTTTCCATTTCAAATTCTAGTTTCTCGCTTTTAACATTTTTGAGCTTGTAAACTCATTTGTACTTAGTTTGATAGGTTCACTCTTTCAGTTTTAATAAAGCAGCAGAGTTCTCATTCCCGTTTTTCTTGTCTCAGTTTTTTGTAATGGCAATCTGATGTCTTTGTGTTTCAAACTTGAATCCTTATATGTCTTGCTATTGTAAATCTTTGTTCAGAATTACATGGTTTCAGGTTGCATGTTGTATTTAGTTCTTTCAGATCTTCATGCAAATCACTGATGAAAACATGTGCTAATGAGATTGTGAGGGCTATTGTAATAGAGAAACTGTTATGAGTGATAAAGTCTGAATTTTCATAAGTCTAGTGAATCATCTGTTAGATTTAAGTTTTAATTTCAGTTATCCTTCCCCCTTTTCCCAAAAAATTCTTAGAGTAGGATTCATCTTTCAGAGAACCAGCTCACTCTGGAGATTCTCTTTTTTCATAGATCACCCACATCTGAAAAGAGTTTCCATGTTTCAACAAATAGTCCGATTTTCACCAAGGTCATTTAGTCTGGCACTTCTCCAATATACTAGCCCAAAAACTTTTCACATCAGCGCTTGAAACAAGAAATCACATGAATGTTGAGTAGGAGAATCTTGACAAAAGGGGTATGGTATCATCAAAAACAAAAATAGGGCACAATCATCACTCTGAGTCATCAACTTCAGAGGATACTTGCCCACATTTTGCTCATGGTGGGACTAGAGAAACCGCCATCACCTCCTTGTTAGAATCCTTAGATGGTGCCAAGGAGAGGGGATAATAATCACCCTCAGGATCAATGCCATCCTCACTATCTGAAGGGTTATTAGAAACCTTACTTGGAGAATTACGTCCTTCTAGATAGGCCTTACAATGTTTACTCTCCTTTTTTCCTTCTTTTCATATTCCACCAACCTCTTCTCTTTGTGTTTGACCAATTCTTTGGAAACAATTCAGTCCTATAGAAGGTAGCTACTCTTGACACCATACTTCTTGAATTTCCTGCATCCCCTTCTACTTTTTGGCGTATCAGGAGCTCCTTGTGTCTCTATTTCGTCTTTAGGAGAATTTTCCTCAGACTTAAACAAACTCAATCCCTTAGACTCTCAAACAGCTATGGCAGACCTACTCATCTAGGACAAGAACGTCTACTTCCTAACTCGGGAAAAATTAATAATCACACACTTCTTCACTAACCCATGTCTCTCATTCACTGCAAACTGAAATATGATGAAGGTGAATAACAAGCAATCTAGATTAAATAAGAAATTTGGAGCATGCATAATTAATGATTCAAGAACTCCTCGTGTGAGTGAGTTGATAATTTTAATAGCTCAGCTTTGAATCTAGGCTGTTGATTTTAAAGCATTTAAAACTTCATCCATGGTGATCTAAGCCTTGTTTTTATGCCTTTAGCAACTTGCTCATAGAAAATAGTGATGTCAACTCAAGTGTTGCCACATCTTCTATCAATCTTGATTAATCATATGCGATCTATCAATTAGCATGTATTGCCAACCTAATCCGTGTTTTTTCATTAATATCGATGAAGTACATAAGACCAGTGTTTCTTGGAGAGAATATTTCCTTATACACTTCATCACTCATTGCTAATCTAACTTTGCACCTAGGCTCCTATCAACAACGAGAGATGTAGTGAAGAAATCAGATTTAAACACATACACCTGCATGAAAATCAATGGTACAAAATACATCGCACATAAGATCTTA
>VDFB02159650.1:0-20515 GCA_007258455.2 Sequoia sempervirens | reverse complement strand
GCATTGCAAGAAGAAAGAAAATTGTACATTGAAACATGAGTGTTGTTGTATCCCCCCACTTTAAAGTGATTGCTAACATTGCTATGAGAAATTGATTTAAATTAAAAGAAGATAACTCGGTATGACACATGCAAGCCAACTTAAGGCATGTCATCCACATCCCAAGATTGATCCTATAAATACATGGAAGGTAGTCAACTAGCCAAAAGAGACAACGACAAGTATCATATGAGGACAAGGCTAACCTCACCCCTTGCCCCCACTTAGTGAAAGACAAGGATGAGCCAAATAGGATGAAAATAAGTATCAACTAGAGGTTTCAGGGTGCTTCAACACAAGGAAAAGCACCATAATCCTTAAGATGTTGGATTTTGTTACTCAAAGACTTATATTCATTAGTACAATGACCATGAACTCTAGGATATGCTAAAAATGAACTCTTGTAGTAAAATTTATTTCGTGTTCTTGGAGGGAGGGATATCAAATGATCTTGGAGGAGTCTCGACAAGGTACTTTCTTGATTGAAAGTAGAAGATGTTGCTTTATTTTTTGATAAAGATATCTCTTGCTTAGTACAAGATGTCATACTAGCACAAGACTCTTTACATTGCAAAAAAAATTCCTCTTCTTTAAAGGAAGGTGTAAAATCTAATGGACTCCAATTGTTAGTGTTTTGTGTGATGACACTGATATTAAGAAAAGATTTATCTATATTTCATTTCTTTGAAAAGATAATAATCAAGACCACTAGTGTCTATGAGTTCAGGATGCACTAATGTTAAAGTTGGCATAGAAGAATCTTTTGTAAGAGCGTTGATATTGACTGAAGGCTTTCTTATTTCTTTTGAACGACAATATCCAAGACCGCTTTCCTTTTCTTGCATGTTAGGCTCTATAGGGACACAAATACCTTTGTTTCTAGCACCACATCCTTTCCACTATTATACCCAAGTTGTTTCATAAGTTCATAACCTCTTCCATGTTTTTCATTTCTTTTGGATCTGGTTTTGTTCATAGTCAATTTCTTCAAAGTTTGTTGTGTAATTTGTTTCTTCTTTTAAAGTGGTTGAGGTGGATGCTTTCAAAGGGTCTTCTAAATTTTGTGTTGAAATTACCACTTTTTCTTTTTCCTTTTTAGATTATTTGTTTATGATCTTGTATACTCCCATGAATGATGTGAAATCTAAGGAACCCTAATCATATTCTAATAGCTTTGTGACTTCTTCAATATGCTTTTCTTTATCTTTCTCTTGCACAGGTTCTACTTGTGTAGTTGGTGGCAATATTTTCAAAGGATTTTCTTTGATTTTCTCAATATTTAAACAATTGTTTGGTTCAAGATCGGCTTCGAGCATGTACACTTTGTTGTTGTAGACATATTTCATTATACGATGAAGAGTAAAACGAGCCCCATTCATTGCATGAATCCATGATCTTCCCAAAAGAAGATTGTATGAAAGATTGTGGGGCATAACATGGATCGGTGTTTCTAATGTGACCTTTCCAACTTTAATAAGTAAAGTGATCACACCAAGTGGTTGTTTTCCTACATTGTCAAATTCATGAATAGATAAAGAATCAAGTTGAATTTTTTATTTATCCACACCAAGCCTATCAAAAAGGTTTATGCTACACATATTAAGAATAGAGCCATTGTCGACAAGGGTTCACTTTATGCCTCTTCTATTGTATCTAGCTATTATAATGAAAACATCATGTTCTTTTTACACTTCCAAATGAGGGAGCTCACTTTGGTGGAAAACAATGTCAACATTTATTCCTTGAATCATGGATGCTATATCATTTGGTTGCACATTAGAATGGATAGGAACTTGTTGTAAATCATTTTGAATCATGTTATAATAATGAGAGGATGCTTGAATAAGGTCCCATAATGATATCTTAGCAGGAGTATTCTTTAGTTGTTCAACAATATTGTACTCCTTTTCGCTTTGTAAAGGTAAACAAGGAGGACTAGGCAAGATAGGATTAGGAAATGTAAGGGATTTTGAAGGTGTTTGTCTTGGTTCTGGATTGTTTCTAGTGTTATATGTATGAGCGATGGTATTATAACTTGGCTGCTACAAAACATTATTCATAGGTGGGTAAAGGATAAGTTCAAGTTTGTTTTGAGTTTGTGGTCATTGTGAGAGTGAGTAAAGAATTACAGGATTCTTAGGATGTCCCATAAGGTATGTAGTAGTTCCATTAATCAAGGGGGATCTAATGGACACTTGCACATTCATAACCTCAGTAGTTTCAGTTTCATGTCTTTCTAATGAAGGGGAATCTAGTATCATATTTTCATCATCACCTAAGGAAGTCACATTGCTATTGTTTGAAATAGATTTGTCAATGTTGTCATTTTCTTATACCCTGATATCCTCCCTAAGAGGAGAGTTTTTAGGAGAACTACAAACTAGATGTTCATGACATTCAAAGTTTGGTTCTTTTGAAATGACTTCATCACTAGTAAGGGAGTTATCCATGGTTGGATTTTCTTGTTTATCAATGATGTCATTGTATTTCCCAATAATTTTTTCCTGAGGGGAAGAGAGACACATAATATTCTCATGACTTTCATTGATTGCATTTTGTAACATCAAAGTATATTCTTCACAACTAGGAGAGATACTAGGAGAAGAACCAATGTGATTGTCATGATTGTTATACTTTCATTCCTTTGTCCCATAATGTCTTCTAAAATAGGATAGGTAGGGGAAGAAACATAAAGAGGGTTGTCATAGATCTTAAATATTTGATCATCTAACATCAATATATCCTTCTCACAATTTCATCTTCTAAAACATTATCACAAGAGGGGAAGGTGTTGGGAGATGAATGTAGACTAGTTGAAGTTTCAATGGTCTCTTGTTGTGTTATGTGATTTATGATTATCCTATGATTGTGTCCTCTTGTTCACAATGTCTTGTCCAATAAGATAGGTAGGAGGAGAGAAACAATGAGGGTTGTCAAAAACTCTCATTGATTGGTTCTTCTAACACAAAATTATCTTCTTCAAAAATAGGAGAGATATTAGGAGAAGAACGAATATGATTGTTATGATTGTCCAAGGTTGTATTCTCTTTCACTAAATCATTCTCATAGGGAGGGGATATGAACTTTTTCTTAGCATGCCTAGATAGGTAAGATACTAACATTGTTTGACCAAGAATGAAAGTACTTCTAACCATCTCATGCAATACTTGAATAATGTAAACAATGTATATCCAAAGATGAAAAATACTTTTATCCAATGTATGCAAAGCTTTAAGAATGCAAACAATGTGTATCCAAAAATGAAAAGCACTTTTATCAAACTTATGCAAAGCTTTATGAATGTAAACATTGTGTATGCAAAAGTGAAAAGTACTTTTATCCATATTATACAAAGTTTCAGAAAAGTGAACATTTTCATATTCGATGATGTTTTCTAGTGCATTGATTTAAGAAGAATTAAAAAATGACTACCCTAAATTGATGTTTTTGACCTAGATGCATAAAACAAAAGTTACTGAAACTTTCCAGATTGATACTATAGGTTACCACAAGCTTAAGTATAGAAACAAGGTTTTTAATGCTGTAAAAGGTAGTTTTAGACCTGATTAGGACTTAAATCGCCCGAAGGGGCATATGAGTCCTAGTCAAGGTTTTTTAGGGGTTCAAATGTTGGAAAATTCACAACACATAAATTTGAGAAAGTAGGAAAAACAATGTACTAGGACTAAATCACCCAGAGGGGTGTATGAGTCCTATATTAGGGTTTTTGCACCAATTTTAGCAAATTCTAAGTTGATTCTAATGTTTCTAACTTCTATGATGTCTGGACCATTTAGAATTGCATAATTTCAATGAAATTTAATGATCTAAGATGCAAAAATGTAACCTCTATGCACTTTCACTAATTAAAGATTTAGAAACCCTAGATGTCGATTAACTAACAAAAAACCTAATGCAAAGCCAATGAAAGGTAGATCTAGGATTATGATGTACTCCAATTTAGAAAGGGGGTGTTCACATCAGGTTCACCAAAATTAATTGTCAAAAAATGTTGCTTTATGTTTAGGAAATAGATCAACACTTTTCTCCAAATATCATTCACGGAAACCCTATAGATCTCAATCCAAAGATAGAGAGTGGGAAGAGATATACAATAGGGATATCCTAGGGTTTGATTATAGACTAAAAGCAGTCCACCACTAAACTAGGGCTTGGAAAGACAAGTAACATGTAATACCTAATGAAAAAACCTAATGCTTTGTAAACCTTAAGTAAAGGACCTAGAAATGAATGTAAAACAAAACAAAAAATTGGGAAATCACATAAGTGCACTTTGAAACTTGAATGTGCTCAAAATAAGCTCTAAGATGCTGAAAATGATGATCTTAAGGCTAACTAGGACTCATATGCCAGGCTAGGCATATCAGTCCCAAATTAGGGTTTCTAGGCAAAATCAGGAATCTAGAACTGATGAATCGAGATCTATCAAAAATACCTAAAATAGGTATACTGGGACTCATACACCACAAGTGGTGTATTAGTCCCATTTTGTCATGAAGCGTCCCAAGAGTAGAATTTTGAAGTGAAATTTTGTGAGCCTGTAAAAATGGATCAAATAAGCCTTTCCCCATTGGTTTCATACAGATAGGTTGGATATCTTGCTCTAGATTTGAGTTTTTGTGAGCCTTGAGAACTTTACATGATAACTTTTGCAACTTTTACAACTTTACAATCTTGATACTTTTGAAGGCTTCAAATCCACTTTTTCTTCAACCTGTAAACCTACAATCACACAATGAGAGAGAAAAAGTGATATATTGTGAGAAAATAGGGATTTTCCTTGGTCAAACCCTATTTAGGTAATTAAACCAAATGATGAAACAATGAAATAAGGACATGAAAAATGAAACATGAAATGATGAGACCTTGGATGATTCCTTTAAATATAAATCTACAAACTAACATGAAGTGGCCATGAAGAATGTAGATCTTGATCTCAAACTAGATGTGAAATAAATCTTGCAAATAGATCTTCAATGCTACATCAACAACATTAGCTCAACCACATGCTTGATGCTTTATGTCTTTGACATGATAATGGATCTTGAATTGTTGCAGCAAATAAAGAAGAAATCTTCCTTTGAATGCTTTAAAGATACTTTTGAATGTCCTTGAATAATCTTGTGAAGTCTTGTAATCACAAACTTGCTATTAGGAATGCTCTCTTGAAATTATTAGGTGAAAATGAGTGAAATAACCTTGTATTTATACTTGTTTATGTCAAATTTCCCAAAATTACAACACTACAAGCTAACATAGGATCTAGGAAGATAAAATCCCACCAAAAATTGAATTTAAATTAGGTCCTAACTATAGTGGGACTCATACACTTGAGGTGGCATATGAGTTGTAGTAGCTCAAAACTAGGGCACACACTCCAAGATAGGTCCTATTTAAGGTGAACTTCAAAATCAAGTCCCAAGACCTAGGTGGGACTCATACACCCAAGGTGGTGTATGAGTCCTAGTCCATTAAATATAGGACACATGACCCAAAACACTAAAAATTATGATTGGTCATTTGATAATTTTTGGGATTATCTCTAGAAGAATGCATTTGATAAGGCTTGTGGAATCAAAATAGGGCCAATAAAGGCATAGAGAAGCCCAATTAATTAATAAAACCATAGATTAGTGTGAAAGTGTTAAGATACACTTTACAACACCCTAAATAAGGAAACACTAGGTCCATTTAGTTTACAAGGGCCTTAAATTTAATGTGAAGGTGTAAATGAATACATTTTACAACACTAAATTAAGGAAAAGTTAGGTTTATTTAGCTTAAAAGGACCCTAAACCCAATGTGAATGCATAAAACACACTACAACACTAGATCAAGGCAACATTTGGTTCATTTTAACATTAATTATTCCTAAATTATGTGTGAAAGTGTAAACAACGACATTTTTCTACACTAGCAATAAGAGTATTGTTATGATAATTTTGTTTCATATACATATTAGATATTCTTTTTTTTATATTTTTTGTTTTTTTTTAATCATGGGATATTGAATATATGACAAAATCCAATTCATTATTTCCACTAGAAGTTATATTATGATTATCATATAATCATTTTTTATGAATTTGCAAGTAGATGTTATTGACAGGATATTTGATAAGTTAGATGTTTACTTGTGATGGTTTATATCCAAATATAAAGTTTCTATGTGGTCACATAGATGATTATTATAGATAAAAAAAATTGAATTTTTTTTTTTTTTAAATATATTTTATAAATGCTTTGTCTATTATTATTATTTCTTACTAACATCTTTGGTTGAGTGAAAGGAAAATTTATGAATAGTATTTGGGGTCACATAGTTGCTTCCTTCAGTATTACTTTTCATGGCTTCTAGTTTTACTTATATAGAGAAATTGAGATTGTGTTTTATAATTTTGTGCTTATGTATGTGTAATTTAATTTATTTTAACTTTCTCTCTTTCATTTTTCTAAACCTTAATAGACAAGAGCCACAAAAATAGTCCCTTTTGAATTATTTCCCTGAGCCAAAGTATTTGTCCAATTAATGAACAACACTTTATTGTAATCTTCAAGAGACCCCCTCTAGGGCAACTATTAGGTTCCTTTGAATGGATTTTTTGAGAATTCCAAAACCTTACAAATGTTTTGAAATCAATCACCTTTGACCATATTTCTTCAAGAAATATATCAGTTAATGGCTTTAAGGTGGGATAAGAAGAAATAATTAGGCAACACAAATGCCAAGAGTCATTCTAGAAAGGAGATTTTCCCCACTTTGAACAATCCAAAAGAGTTAGTCAATTTCTCTCACCCCTCTTTCTCCCCTACCTCCTACTCCTCAACAATGGAATAATGTGACTCCTATTCCTCACACCCCTCCTACTCCCCTACCTTTTATTCCCCTTTATTATTCTAGCCACTTATTTTTTGGGGGTGTAAACTAGCAATAGACTTGTCTGATCCAATGATAGATGATTATTCTATGCTAGAAGCTTTGCACCCTTGATCTCTTATGGTAGGGGAGGTTGATGACTCTCGTACCTTTAAGGGATCTATTCTAGCTACAAGCTCTCCATCTTTTGTTGATGATGTACAATCCATAATGGTGGGGGTGGGCTTTGTACACCCTCTAATGTGTGCTCATGCTGCTCCAGTGATTTATCTTGGGTAGGAAGTCCCATATTTCTTTTATTTTTTCTCTAAAATGAGGTTAATCTATGGTTCTTCCATTTGTCTCCTCTCCCAAATATGCACCTCTAGAACTCAAAGCATTGGGAAACCTTTGTGGAGGATAAGATTAATATTTACCCTTTTGCTATAGGATTTTTGTTGTTTCCTTTAATTATTCTAAGAATATACATGTTGTCTTAGATCATGGTTTGTGGGTTGGGGATCTCATGCCCTATCGATGAGGACTTGGGTTCATTCCTTCAACCACTTGAAGGAACCCATTGATGTTATGTATGTTTGTGTGATATTTCCTTATCTCCCCTTACATTTTTGGTGTTCCTTTTATTTTGAAGGCATTGGTAATGCTCTTAACAGGTTCTTAAAAGTGGAAATTGCTTCCAAGAACTTGAATCATGCCTCCAACACTCAAATTTGGTTGATATTTATTTTACTTCTAAGGCACTACCTAGTGATATTGTGCTTCAAGTTAATGGTTAGTATTTATCTTAGCTTGTGGATTACAAAGGAATCATATTTCATTGTAGACATTGTTCTGATACTAGACACTTGGCTCATGACTATCCTCACGGCTCTCATCCAACTACTTCCTCCACTTAGTAGAACACTTATCTATGGGATTGTCTAACCATGTACCTTGATGATGCCTCTTCTACTAATAGTGAGGATTCCAGGCTTCCTTCTCCTCCTACTCAAATGAATATTCTAGATGTTGATAGTGAGTCCTCTCCTATGACCTCTGATACTTAGATTTTGGACAAGGTTGTTTCTACTACATTTCCTATTGTTGAAGATGCTACCTCTCTTATGGCTCCAACTACTCTAATTTTGGATAGGGTTGTCTTTACTATTACTCTTATTTATTTGATTTTGGACATGGTTGTTTAACCTGAGGTTCTTATTGCTCCATTTTTAGTCATTTTGAAGGGGCTTCTCCCTATTCATGTCTAAATGATTCAAATATGGTCATGGATTCTTCTTGGATATTTGTGCAACATAGAAATAAATGTACTCCTAAGAAGAACTATTTTTTGCTTGACAAGCCCTTAGGGGAAAACATGCAGGTTCAAGCTCTAGTGCTTGATTTTTCTCCCTCTATTTTTCTATTTATATGATGTCCTCTTTTGTAATAGGATCAAGGCCCTTCCTTTCTTTTTTATCAAAACAATATAAAATAAGCCATCCTTAACAACTGAAGCGATCCCATATCATCAAACCTTTCCCAACCAAGATATTCTAGAAACATTTTCATTAGAAAAACCACCTAAATATTTGTAGTTTAGAATTTGGTCACATGGTTTTATAGGATTTTTGCACCATGTCAATAAAAGTTTAGCAATAATGGCATGCCAATTAGGCATTGCTTTTCAAATACAAATCCACTAAAATGTTTTTTCCTATAGAGTTGGTCCCATCTAACAAAATTCAATTTTTAAGTCTCTAAATTCCCTTCCCAAAGGAAATTTCTAGAAAGCATATCAAATTATTTTAGAAATCATTTATGAGAAGATAAAATAAAGAATCTATAAATAGGAAGTTCTTGCAAAACAAAATTTAAAAGGATTAGCCTCCCAACAAAAGACAACCATCTAAAGGTCTAATGACTAACCTTCACTGGGAACTTCTATAATATTTTCTTACACTACTCCCTTTTAAGGTTACTAGAAGTTAAAGGGGTACCAATATACACAAAAAAGTAACTTCCAAATTATAAAATGAAGTAGATTAGAAAATGTGTGCTTGATAATCTTAGGAATGTTAAAAAATAAAATGTTTGATTTATCTTCATTAATTTTTTACTTGGAAACATTTGGTGAAGCCACCTTACACCTGAGAAAAGGGGGAGGCTAGAAAGTACTTCAAATGCTCTGCAATAAGCTTAGTAATGATCTTATAGGTAACATTACATAAGGAAATGGGATAGAAAGAACCAAAGGAGATAGAATATTTTTTATTAGGAATCAAAGCAACAAAATTAGAATTGAAAGCCTTTAATGTTTGTTTGATATATTAAGATTCTTGAGCCACTTTGAATAAATCATATTTTACAATGTCCTAGAACTCCTAAAGGTCCACTAGAAAACCATCAAGACTAGGAGCTTTAGCTTTCTTCATTTGAAACACCACCTTTTTAATTTCCTCCATAAAAATTGGGCTCGATAGCCAATTATTCATTCTCTCAAAGAATAAAATGGGAATGAAAATCATGATAACCCTTTACATTTCAATAGCATGAGAACCAGCCTCTAAAAAAAAGGAAGTGGAAAGGTATCTAACTACTTTGGAAGAAATATTTTGAAAAGAGGAGAGGGGAAGTTCACCTTAGGCTAAATAAATAAAATGAAGCACATTTCCTCCTCTCTAATCCTTGATAGAATTCTAAAAAAATTGAGACTTTTTATCACCTTCTTGAAGACAATTAACTTTCATTTTGTTCTTTCAAAAAATCTCTTACATAAACTTCTATTCATTAAGAGCTCTAAAATAAGTTGATTCATCTAATAGAAGCACCTTATTCAAACATTGATCCCTAATGAGAAGAAACTATTGGAACACATTTGTCATTATGCCAAAAGATCAACTTTTAAATGCATGATACAAACACT
The DNA here is from genome assembly GCA_007258455.2 of Sequoia sempervirens. Classification (NCBI taxonomy): domain Eukaryota; kingdom Viridiplantae; phylum Streptophyta; class Pinopsida; order Cupressales; family Cupressaceae; genus Sequoia; species Sequoia sempervirens. The sequence continues at coordinate 10,676 of VDFB02159650.1, read as the reverse complement.
ATAGATAAATAAATCAACATGATGCAATTAGTTCATGTCCTAAATCAAAAGGGAGACAGTGGCGATTAGTCTAACAATCCCCCCTCAGCATCACTCGAGGGGATTTGAACTTGTGACCTGGCTCTGGTACCATTTTTTTGAACACATTTATCATTCCACCACAAGATTTACCTATTAATACTTGATACAAATACCAGAGACAACTGAATCCATGGGAGATGATTAGTCCATGTCCCAAATTGGAAGGGAGACAGTAGTGATTAACCCAAAAGTAACAACATCCAATGTTTCTTGAGCTTGATCCTTCTCCCTAAAAGTATTCCTAAAAGTGCTCTTATTCCATATCTTAAGTTTTAGCTTGATTAATTGAAGCCCCTTGAAAAAAAAAATACATGAAAGTACCAAAGGAAGGCTTACCTTCCAACCACCAAGTAGCAATGAGCTCACCAAAATTGGGGTCTCTCAAAGTTACATCAACTAAAATTTAAAGGGAGGATTTTTGGGTAGAGAGAAGAGGGAAGAGGAAAAATTGATAGGCTAATGGCTTGAACCCTTCAATGAAAAGATATCAAAAAATGATGCCCTATCATCACCAATCTAGTGATTTAAAGCATATATTTTGTCTAACCACTCAGAAATTGATTCTACACGATAACTTATATTATTCCAAGTATAAAATCTATTTCTTGGTTTAACATCCATAATATTAACATAACACAATTAGTCACTCAATAAAGTAGAAGATGGATCAATATGGTTATATCCACCAATTTTTTTTATCAAAGCTTAATATAGCATTGAAATCATCACATAAGATCTAAGGGAAAAGGGGAGCTAAAGATCTAACAAGTATAATATAAGACTAGAATAGAATGTTACCTTTAAAATTTATATGATTATAAATATTGATTTTTTGAAAAATGTCACTCTATGGTTTAGCACATAGAACAACAAGTTTTCTCCAAATAGCATTCAAGGAAACCCTAGAGATCCCAATCCAAGGATGTAAAGGGGAAAGAGATATGTAATAGGGATGTCCTAGGGTGTGATTAAAGATAATAATAAGGTCTGCCACCATGCTAGGGCTTGGGAAGACAAGAAATGAATGTAACATGCAAAGTATCATGTAAAACCTAACTAAATGACCTAGGAAATGAAACTAGAATGAAAAATAAAAGATTAAGAAAGTACACAAGTGAATCCTAGAAGAAGGGTGAGGTCATAACAAGCTTCAAAACCTTGAAATCTTGTTGTTTAATGCCCACTGGGACTCATACGCCATTTGGTCATATCAGTCCTTGACTAGGGTTTCTAGGTGGAAATAGGAATCTGGAACTACAGAAAATATCCAAAAATAGGTACACTAGGACTCATATGCCACAAGTGGTGTATCAGTCATGTTTTGTCACAAAGTGTCCTACGAGTAGAATTCTGAAGAGAAAACTTTGTGAGCCTCTGAAGATGGATCAAATAAGTCCGTTCTCACCGGTTTTATGTAGATAGGTTGGATATCTTGCTCTAAATCTGATTTTCCATGAGCCTTGACAAATTTACATGACAACTTTTTCTTTTTTTACAACATTGCAATCTTGATACTTTTTAAGGCTTCAAATCCACTTTCTTTAACCAATAAACTGACAATCACACAAAGAGAGATAAAAAGTGTTGCTTTGTTAGGTAATCGGGGTTTTCCTTGGTCAAACCCCATTTAGGTAATTCAACCAAATGATGAAACAATGAAATAAGGACATGAAACATAAACAATGATACCTTGAATAACGTCTTAGAATGTAAATTTGCAATCTAATATGAAGTGGCCATGAAAAATGTAGATCTTGATCTCAAATTGAATGTGAAAAAATTCTTGCAAATGGATCTTCAATGCTACATCAACAACATTAGTTCAACCACATGCTTGATGCACTATGTCTTTGACATGATGATGGATCTTGAATTGCTACAAAAAAGAATGATGAAATTTTTCTTTGAATGCTTTAAAGATTCTCTTGAATTTCATTGAATACTCTTGTGAAGTCTTGTAATCAAAAAATTTCTATTAGGAATTCTCTCTTGAAATCCTTAGCTGAAAATAAGTGAAATAACCTTGTATTTATACTTGTTTATGCCAAATTTATCAAAATTACAACACTACAGGTCGACATCAGATCTAGGAAGATAAAATCACGTCAAGAATTTAAATTTAATTTACATTTAAACCACACAGGAATCATATGCCAGAAGTGGCATATGAGTTCCATTAGGCTAGGCTTTGGGACACATTTTTAATAAATGCTTAGATTAATGTGAAATCAAGATTGGTGCCCCAAAACTTAGGTGGGACTCATATGCCCAAGGTGGTGTATGAGTCCTAGGTCACTAAATTTGGGCCATACAATCCAAAAAAACCTAAATTGTGATTGGATGCTTGTTTGTGTCAGGATTATCCTTGAAAAGATGCATTAATTAAGGCTTGTGGATGAAAAATAAGGCCAATTAAGGCATAAAGAAGCCCAATTAATAATGAAAAACCTAGATAAGTTTGAAAGTGTTGTATGCCACTTTACAACACCCTAAATAATGTACAATTAGGTTCATTTAGTTCACAAGGGCTGAAGACCTAATGTGAATGTGTTAAACACATTACAACATTAAATCAAGGCAACATCAAGCTCAAATTAATAGGGAGGACCCAAACAAGTGTGAAAATGTCACATATGAAATTTTTTGACAAGTTACAAACATTATATTGACGGATGGAATTCCCATACTCAAAGCAATAAGAAATAACAACTAATGAATGCATGTTGGTAAACCAAATAGAGGAAGAGAGTCTTCGAGGACCCCAAATGAAAGGTAAACCTCTAGCAATACCTTGAACTCATATACATTGACATTTACTATCTCTCCAAACGTTAGAAGAAAGAGTACTCATTTCCTCACCTCAAAGCCTTATTTCTTGAATAAATATCACATTAGTCTTACTATCATTAATCAGATATTAAACCAATTTTTGATAAGGGGTGTTTCCAAAACCCATATCATTCCATGATATGACAATCATTTTTGGTGGTTTTGGAAAAGGGTATCTAGTGCATGAATGACCCCAGATTCAACAAAATACTTCCTCATAATCCTTACCTTTTCATGATCATATTTTCTACCAACTTTTGAGAGTTTTTTCCAATCTACCTTTTTTTATATTCTTTTGAAGAATCTCAAGTGAAGTTGTAACTTTATTTTTACCCTCATCCTTTGTATCTACAACTTGAGGAGCTCCAATTGTTATATTATTATCAATATTTATTAGTTGAACCTCACGAGATGATGAATAATCCTCCCCCATGGTATAGTCTATGCCAATAAGTTTTGGACCTTTTTTTTATCTCTTGACAACCCTTGTGGTAACTTTCAATATTGAAGAATATTTAGGTTTCATTAGCTTCATTTCTTTCAGTCTCAATGGGAATATCCTCAAAGTTTAGAAAAAATGACTCTTCTACTATCTATACAGCTTCTTCCAACTATGAATTAGGATCATTAATATTTTCTATAACATCAAACCCATTGTTAAATATTCTTCTTAGTAGATCCTTCCTTTGCCTATTCAAATTCTTCCCCTTAATTTGATCCTTCACCAAAACAAATCCAATTATTGGATCCATTGCATGTTATCCAATCAAATTTATACAAAATCATGTAGAGGCATATTCAAATCAATTTCAACACAAATACACACAAAATTTGTTACCTTTATTTCTAGCATTTGAAGTGATAACAACACAATCACAACTACCTATCCCTCCTCATATGCCCATCATTGTTCTAGAAAATATATTTACTCATAATTATAGACATTTAACTATTCAATTTCAAAATCAACTATTGATCAATAGTATACCATTATAATAAGATCATTAATTAATAATTTATTACCATTTACTTTATTACATCATTTACCATTTATTAATTAATCATTACTATTTTTATTATGATTTTGTCAATTAACTAAAAGTAATAAATATTTAATTCATGAGATCTAATTAACTACTTTTAATGAATAAATAAAATTTCTAATTATAATCCCACCAATTAAGTCTATCTTCTACTTAAAAACCTCTTCTTCCAATTTATCCATTTAATAAATTAAAATATTTATTATTATAATCTTAGTACCTCCAAATGACAATTTTATATTATCAATTGAGTTATCTTCTTCACTTTATTGAGTTTAATCCATAATAAATTTTGTTAACTCCTACTCAAGTCGATCTTATCCTTAACCATCTAACTTCTTATAAAATCTATGAATACCTTATCCTCTTATAATTTTGATGAATCAGGTCTTTAAGTTTAATCTATCAAATTGTATCATCAAAATGCACATTGTTATTCTATTGAGTTTCATTAACATTCTTTCATTAGGAGGTTGCTATAATATGCTTGGTCTTGAGGTTGCATTGAATATGGTAATTAGAATTTAATTTTTGTGCTTTCAATTTTATTTATTTTGATGTTTTCACTAATAATAAATAGTGTGTAATTAAGAAATTGCTTTTAATCATTCTAAAAAGTAATTAAGGTTTTAGGGAAAGATTAATAATTTTAGTATTGTATGATTAAAATTCAAATAATCTTGGAATACTAATTTTTATGGCCCCGATCTAATATGAAATGGGAGGAGTAATATGGAAGGATCTATAAGGTGTGATTTTTTATTAGCTTGCCAATATATTTATAAAGTTTCAAAATCATAAATAATAATATCACAAGTATAAATAGGAAAAAAATGTATATTTAAAATTAGTTTTCATTTGTAAAATAAAAGGGTCTTGAATTTTTTTTCATTATAGTATTTTTCAAAATATAGAAACATCCACAACTTTCTTCATGAAAAATATGATATTTTATAAACTTTGTGTCAATAATCCTTCTTCAACCATTTATACCCTCCCCCTTTATTGTTTTCTAGAATAATAAAATTAGTATTCTTATTCACAATCTTTTCACACATTATAAAATTTTCAATTTTGATGTTTATAAATACTAAATTTCATATCAAATGTTAAATTGTTACATTTTATCTTAAATGTATGATTTTAATAGTTGTAATAATACCTCATAATTTTTTAGTTATGAAATCATTCTTATTGTCTATCCACGTGGTAGAAGTTATTTTATAAGCATATTTTGATATATTCCCAAGTCACTAATAATCATGTAGATAATACTAACGGAGATCCATATGTTAGCAATATATTAGTTTAGTCATCATTAGATGTTAATACCTTAATAGTAGAGTACATAGGGTATGAATATTTTTGTGTGGTTATATTAACTCTTAATTAATTCATATTATTTTTATATTGTTAATTAGTTAATTAGTTTAGCCTAAGTCTTATATAGCATTATCTAAGTTAGCCTAGGTGATATCCATGGGATAAGTAGCATATATAATATGTAGTGAGTTTTATTTCATCATCAAATTGTGATTTTTATTGTCATTGGAGATATTTGGATGTTTCCCCCTTGAAGTGGATTTTATTCTTAGTTTTTATGAATTATTTGTAGTATATTTCCCATCATATTCTTCTATTGTGAAAGTTATTTCATAAGATTTATTATGCCTATTTGTAAAGCTATATTTTAATTACTAAGATGAAGAAAATTCCATAACATTTAGCTTTATATTGAAAAAATTCAACGGTTGATCTATTATGGAAGGTGCCAAATCCCACACTAGCTCATGGTTGGAAAGTTGAATGTGTATGGTGTGTTATTATTGACTAGTAGGATATTTTCTATTGGAAAAATAATTCTAGTTAACTTTAAAGAGCATGGAATTCCATGAAATATAAATTAATTAAAGAAAAGGAAAGTCTAAAGGGAGAGAGTGAAGTGAGGAATTTACAAGGTTGAGCAATTATAGGAAGAATTTTTAGTTTTGCAATATAAATAAAAATGAGAAAAAAGAACATAATGTAATCGAGAAAGATTATGTGGTTGTGTTGGGATTGTGAATCTTCAATTAGAAGAAAATGGGCAGATATTTAAAGGGATAGAGAAATTGTGAAGATACCATAGGGCCTTGGAAAATAAAGTGAAGGTTTAGGCCATTAAGGCAACTACATAGAGTGATGAAATATCAAAAAAAAATAAGCACACAGATTTTGATATATTTTGAATGTAATGATTCTATATTCATAAAAAGGATTTGTTCTCAAAAAATTTGGGTTTCCAATAAGCGAATTCTAGACTACTCAAATATTAAACTCTATATGGATTTTTTTGGAAGTAACTTGTTTATGATTTTTCATTAATTTATTGTGTTTTAAAATTGACATCCATAATTTATTATATTATTATACCTATTAATAACTTTTTTCAAAACTTCTTTCACTATAAGACAATCACAAAATAAATTTAGTTTTAAATATTATTCTCTTCTAATTTCTTAATTTAGGGTGACTTAGTACACTATATCTTAACATAAACTAGATTTTAGATTTTTTTTATGAAAATATTGTATTATAATAAAAAAAAATTAAAATTGAATCACACCCTATAATTAAACTCACAATGATAAGTACAAAATGATGAGAAAAGCATCTAAATAAAGAAAACCATGATTGAAAAATAGAAACAACAAGTATCAATTGTCATATTAGTATAAAGTAATAAAAATAGTTAAACCACAAATTAAATTATGGCATAGAATTAGGGCCTTAGTCGCTAGAAATGTTCCACCAACAAACCTGGAAAAACAATTTCACCACCCACTCCATCTCCACTACCACCCATAAGGAAAAACATGGTCAAACATGTCCTCCATATCTTTTTAGCCCTCAATATGGTAGTAATTTCCTCCACACACCTCTTTAATATCTTCTTAGTCATCAATCTAGCCCATCAAATATTAGGGTAAATTGCTTCTTCTCTAATTTGTTACCTTTCCATCAAAATTGTTCAAAATATATATAAATTAAATATTATGTCTCCATATTTAAATCAATTCGGATTTATCATATTACAAATTTCTCTCATGTTGAAGACGTTTACTTCCACCTCTTAAAGTTGTTGAACATTTTATTTCCTACATAAAATATTTTTAAATTATGTACAGCCAGTAACACTATTATGTTTTTCTTAGAGAATATATAATACGCATTCATTTATAGTGTTTTCTCCTACTTATTATAAATTAACAATTTTACTATTCTCAATTTATATTTTGAAGAAATGATTTCCTAAAATAGAGTAATGCAATATTTTTTCATCTGAAATACTAATTTTTAATCTATGTTTTATAATTTCTTAACATTTCTAAAGTTTTAATGTTCAAAGACTATTTCGAATTTTAATTTCGTTTTTAGATTTTAAATATTAATTATTAGTATTTTTATTTGAATATTAATTTTTTTATTTTTTTTAAAATTGACTTTTCTATTATTTTCATTTCTATTTGTAAATTATTAATATTTTATATATATATATATATATGATATTTTATCAAGTTATTTTAGATAAGTCAATAACTTAAGTTTAATTAAACAATATTAGTTATTTTGATTTGAAGATTAAAATTTATAATCTTTTTTATTATTTTTTTTACTAATGCTTTAAATCTAAAGTTCTATTAAATTGGATTCCACTCTCATTAAATTTAATTTTATAAACATTCAACATTTAAAATGTTAAATATCAATTAGATTGATAGTTAAAGGTAAACTTTGACCATAAAAATAATACAATTATTTACAAATTTTCATAGAATGTGTCAAATTGTTCCTCACAGTTAAATAATATGATATATTAAAAATTAATTATCTAGTAATATCTATGAATATAGTAGATATTACTATGACTAGGTAAAGAAATCAACATTCATAAAATAATGTATGGGTAAATAATGGTATTGCTATTCTTTCCACTAAGATTCAAAGTTGTGTTGGGTTGTTAAGCTTGTAAGAATTAAGCCCCTACTAGGCTATTGAGATTGCAAACTTGAATCTATCATCATTTTAAATTGAAAGAAATCTTTAACTTATATTGGTTTGTTGAGCACTGATGTTGGGGATAAGGTCCCCCATTTGTGGTTAGGCATGGCTTACTGAAGGAAAAATTCCTAAGGTATATAGCTAAAAAATCAAAGAAGATGAAAATTTTGGGTGCACTTGAAATGTGACACTAGCTTATCCATTAGACATTTAATACTTTAAAAGTTGACCAATATGAAGTTCAAATGACTACTTTTAAGTATAACCCATTTCAATGGTCAAAAGTTAAATTTGTTTATAAAAAATAGAATAGGACAACGATTTACAATTATAAGAAAGTTTTGAACATCAATAAGAGGTTTAGATGATTTCTTAAATATAACCACATTAAAAATAAATTGTAGTTAATAAAAAAAAGACAATTACCTACCACATCTTGGTAATAGTGAAATATAGAACTGCTAATGTTGTTCAACTATTGAGTGATATTTAAAGATTTGACAAATTTTTAAAACCTTGGATATAATTAGATTAAATCAACTTATGATGAAGTTGTATAGTTTTGAATGAGTCCGCTAAAGTTTAAATTCTATTGAATGCAAAACTTGATCACTATAAAGAATGTATCCATAATTATATTGTGAAAATAGATAAAATGATTTTATAAATTTTGATATAAAATCCTTCTAAATTTTTATCTTTTAAAAAAAAAATTGGCGTCACTTGAAATATGATAGTGGCGCCATCTTACCCAAACCCATGTCTTTTATCGTTGATCTTGGCGTTTCATGGGGTTCACCAAGACCTAAGGCAGTCACTCGATGCTTGTTTCCCAAGCTGACTCAATAAAGAGATTTCTTTGATATTTCTTCGTTACTGCACTCGATTTAATTAAATACGGAGACACAAAGGTCTTGCTATAAAAATCTTCATCATACTGTAAATTTACTTCCAGTATGAACTCTGACTGTATAACACATTTTAATCCACCCATTTCAAATTTGGACTGGACAAATAATGATTTAGTTTCTCACCTGGTAGAACCCACAACTGTGTGGCATCATCTCTCACTACTCAGGGACGTGAGAGGATCTCACCAGACCTTGGATGTTAGAACATATTGATTTTATCTAGGAAGCCTGGAAATGGTATTTGAATTTTCATTTTTTTATTGGTGCAGTATCCATTAAAGCAGCACAGTTGAAGAACTCTAGCCCTCTAACCCTTTTGTTCTTACCTCGTTTAGTTAAAAATAGTTTTAGTGAATAAAGATTATATGATATGTTAGTTTATATTATGAGATATATTATTATTATATATAATTTATTTATTTGAAAGAGATATATTCTGTACCTATTTTTTATAATCTGTCAAAGCCTTCCAGAGATTGAACCTGATCAAAATGAACCTTCAAAAGTTAAGTTTGAACCTTATACAATCATCTTCATGAATTTTACCCAACCCTTACACCTATCTAATAAATATTGATTTAATCTTGGAATTATTTAAACCATCCTTAACTACATTCGAAAACAAGAACAGCAGTTATTCGCATTAAATAAATCATCCTTTAGACTAATCTATTTTCGTCTTTCATTTCAATGTTTTGCTTGTTTAAACTTATTTCAATTAAATATATTATTCCTAGGGATTTAGAGATGATAGGAAGGGAAAAGCAACCAATGCATGCAATCTGATACGACAACACTTTTAATGAGATTGATTTACTGAAAACCCCATAGAATGTGTGTCTACCATTATGCGTAATGAAGCTGATTTCGAGGATATCATAAGTTTATTTGCCTCAACGGTAGATGTTATAAGCTTTTAATGTCTGTGGTAGTCTTGCCCGAAACATAATAACAAGAGTGAAGAGAAGAGAAGTATTCGTTTCTCATTTCCCTGGCTAGCAAGCTTCGAACGAAAATGGTGGGTTTATCTATGTGTTTAAATTCTTTCAAAAATATAGTAAGTTCATTTTACTTCCCTTGTCTCTCATGGTGATGGTATTTTTGAACTACATTTCTATGGGAATTAAAAAATCTAATACTTCAACCATACAATATAAGTACCAAATAAATGAAAGAAATAAATTTGACTGACATTGCATTGCCATTCACACTATGGGATCTAATAATGAAGTTTAAATACATAAAACATTACATGATATGAATCTGGATATCTATATATCATGTTGAAACTGGGATCCGTCCACGATACATGGTTTACAAAGTAAGATAAGGCAAGATATCATCTTCTAATTAATCAGCAGAAAACCAATATACATAACAGCTAATAGTCTTAATATAAACGTTCAATGTCCAACCCCTGGGCTATGGTCTTGTGGATGGTTTATGATGGGTGTTCCTCGACTAACAGCATCTTCACTTGTCATATAAACGCCATATTTCCTCTCAAATTTTACACCGTCAAGGCTTTCATCTGCTGCCAAATAGCCTGCTCTCTCTTTCTGATTAACAACTGGTACCGCACTGAAGATGGGGGCAGGAGCATCTCCAGAAGTCATGACAACAGTATTGGGTAGCTTCACAGGCTGAGATTCAGAAAGCAAAATAGTCCAAGCAAACAAAGACACAGAAAGAATAAAAGCAATACCAATTTTCATTTTGTACTGAACAAAAGCTACTGAAGCCAGGTATATTAGAAATGCTAAGTTGGCAG
>VDFB02159649.1:0-21291 GCA_007258455.2 Sequoia sempervirens | reverse complement strand
AACCTATATTTACATGTGATCTATAGACAGCAAGAAAATAGAACCACACAACCACCACAAGTTCAACTGGAATCTTAATGATTAAGTTTTTGTTAACCATGCACATACAATGATAAATTGTAGGTGTAATTAAATAAGAGTTATCCATGTGACAAAAGTATGTACAACCCACAATGCACTAAACCTGCATGGTTCTATGCACATATAACACAAAGAAAATTTTATAATGTCAAGATATGTTCTAGATTGCTTTATTAATTTAAATATTTTGAGAGAATATCCCATAAATATTGCATTCGATGAAGATATATTTCTTCCACATATTCCATACATGTCTACCAAAGCATATCTAGTGATAATATCTTTTGACGGATTCCATACCCTACTTGAAAGCTCCCATTTTGACACAAGAAAGGAAGCTACTGGAAAAAGGTTGTAGAGTTTGAATTTACACCTAACAATTGCATTTTCATACAAGTTTCTGAAGCCTTTCAACAAGTCCATTTTTCCTATTTACAATTTTTTTTTAATTTCATTTTCTATTCACATTTTTTCTATTTTGTACTTCTTATACTAATCTATCCATATGACTTTCTTCTAAATTATTGAAGTATAATTTTCTAAAAAATCATTCACATCTTTTCATATCCATGTCTATATGTATTATGAAGCTAATAAGCTTCTTATTTTGACTTGTAGTCAAGTAATGATTAATTTTTAATTTGAATTTGCATTATTTTATAGAAATAAAATATTTCTATATGATAGACATTATGAAAAAAAAAATGATCTTATTTTTAATATAGTTAAAAACATCTTTATTAATTATTAATTATTAATTTTTTTAATTTTGAAATCTATATATTTTCTCTTTTCTATGTGTAAATTACTAACTTGAACAACTTTCAAATTTTGAGAGAAAACCTTGTTTTATTTTAAAATATAATAATAGTATAGAAATGCTTTGCAATTTCATTTCTAACTTATAGTTGACTACTATAAACACAATTTTACTTGCTTGCTAAAGTATTTCCAGGAAAGATAAAAGATTAAAAAATTGACTTTATTATATGGAACAATAATATAGCAAGGTTAAAATGGATATAGAATATAAATTCTCTCGTTTTTATATAGAATGAATACATAATTATTTTTATAGTTATACTACATGCATGTCAAATCACCTTTGAACTATATCTTTAGAAACATCTTTATTTGTTGCTCGATTCATGTTCTCTAATAAACAGCCTTGTATCATGGGGAGAAAAGATTATGGTAAAAGTAATGTTTTAATTATTCATTTCGAATACGTTAGTCTATTTATGTTTCTACCTCATAATGTCAAAGATCTAGGTATTGCATCTTTTGCTACTGCACTTGTAGCTAGTTACGACCTATCAAATCTCCACTATAAGAAATTTATTTTTAATCATGACATTTTTTAATTAACATTTTTTTTTATTTACAATTAATGTCAACTTTTTCTTTGAAAATGTTTCATGCATTATACTATTTATTTAAAATGAATGTTGATTTTTCACATTATTATTTTCTTTGACTTACTAAGGTTTCTCATTATTATATTCTATGCATGATGGTATTTTATACTAATCAATTGTATATATTTTCTCACGAATTTGTTATGTGCATGACTTTATTTATGTAGAATGAAAGTTTTTGTTAAAAAATATGCAAGATCCCATGAATAATTGATCTATGAATTACATCTTTTAGTAATAATATTGTTGTCTTTTAGTAATAATAGTGCTGTGAGTAAAAATACTGAATCGTATTTTGTTTACTAATGATTATAGCCATACTTATAAAATACGACCTTATATTATGCACATGATTATGTTGTCAGTTAGATTTATGCACATGTACTCTCTTGTATCAGTAGAGTCCACAATCATAAGTCTCTCTCACATAAATATAAGAATAAAAAGTAAAAGAGTCTACAATATATATTGTCTATGCAGCCATCAAAATGACCTTAATGGTATACAAACCAGACCAACTCTCAACTGCCACGTGCATAAACACAAAAATTCTCTTTTTCTCCACATATTAACTTTACTCCCAGTCTTTTGTATGTCCGACTTTATCGGCCGCTATTTAATAGTATCCACGTTATAATCGTTGAGATAGACAGAGATTTTGGCAGAGGCACGAGTGCCGTAAACCACAGCTGGGGATTTTGTCAGTGAACATTTTTTAAACTTACGCATGTCCATGGCGGTGGTAGCCTTCAAACTTCAATAATTCTCTTTTCATCTCTGCTTCCGACTTGACTCTTGATAAATGTCGTATGGCAAGAGTTCCGTTGCTTTTTTACCAGATATTTTAACGATGATGGGGTTTTCTAAATGTATATTAGCAAGAAGTAAGCTTGTTTTCATGAATGAATTGAAGGCTTCTACAAGACTAAAGCTTTTAGTCGTGAGGATCTATCTAATGATTATTCTTATAATTCTAAAGATGTGATTTGGAAGTCACATCAGAAATTTTATTATTTCTATCATTATTGAGAATTAATTTGAAGTATTGAATGTCAACACTAGAATGTTTGACTGTGAGTACAATGGCTTCATTAATACTTTGTCAATATATACCATTCTTTTAAATGATCATATGAAGATAAAATATTAGATGAACTAGAAGCTCATGAATAAAATTGGAAAGACCAATCATTTAAATCACATCAACAAATTTAGTGGAAATTATTTTCATTCTTTATAGAAGTGTTAAAATCAGAATAATCTTCTTCAATGATAGATATTATCAATTCATTGCAAAACTACAAGAGAACCACCAGCTCCCTCAAGACATTACCTCCTTTTATCCTTGAATTCAAAGTTGATTTATACCACCTTTATCACTAAAAATTAGTGTTGAACACTTTGTTTGCTAGAGCCTTTAAAATGTCTCACCCCCTATATTTTTATATCAAAGTTGATTCATCAATCATCCATCACTAAAAATGGATTATCAAACAATCCATTGATTAGAGATGTTACAATATCTCACCCAAAGAACCTTACAAATGAAGAAAATCATCTCTTTCAAGCTCTTGAAAAAATAGAGACCATTACCAAAAAAAACATAAAACATGTAGAAAGAAAAAATTAAGTAAACTGAATTTTACGAATGATACAATAAATTAAAGTTACATCAAATACTTAAAACATTAAGGCTATTGTCTACTTCATCCTTCTTTGTAATTCATGGATGGAAAAAGTAGACATATTCATGGTATCTATCTTAAACCTCCATAACAATGTTTTCTATTCTCACACTTCCCTACTCTACATTTACTTGGGTTATTGTTTCCAACTTATCAATCTTTGAAGAATGAAAATTCATGTGTGTAGATATCCAAAAGCTAGCAAAGTCCTTTCAAGAACTTTAGATGATGATATTGTTTATTGACTATTTGAATCTTCTTTTCTAGCTCTACAACGTTGAACATTTTTTTTTTGTTTTTCATTTTTCAATCACCTTCTAAGTGTTCATTTTCCTTGTAACTTTCTACTTTATTACATCATGTAGAATAAGTAAATAAAATCATAGAGTATTGCATGACTTTATTTATATAGAATGATAGTATTTAGTTGCAGATTGGTTGTCTATGTTTTTTATTGAAACAATCTTAGAGAGTTGTTGTACACATTGAGAACTTGTGATGTTTAATTATAAACATAACACAAGAAGTCTAATTCAATGAAAGAAGAAAATTCATAGTACAATTGTGTTACCTGTAGCTCTCTTATGACACCAACTTCAAATAGTAGATATTTGAATAATTATGTTTTGAACATAAAATAAAATAACTTTAATATATAAATATAATTTATTATTGATATTAATACTCATATTAAATAATTACAAGATATTTATCTTGCAAGAGTCTTCTGATATCAAACTTTTACTAACCTACTCTAACCAACTCATCTATCAACTAGACAATAGATTTTTTACCTACATCTAAATAAAAACAGTACTCACTACTATGTGGCACTTGTTTTTTTTATTCTTAGCCAACATTACCTATATTACACCTTAAAGGCGTAATTACAATGGTAAGATGGTTACATGTCTATATTTGCACTTTGTCTCCAAAGTGTATCTAATATTATGTCGCCTCTTTGCTAGCAAGCCTCCAAGAGGGAAGAGCAGAGAGAGGACACTTCCTTGGTAGGGTCAATCCACACACTTCGTCTCTATTCAAATCCCCCTCCACACTCCAATGAAAGCAATGTATGAGCTGAGCCAAAGCCAAGTAAACAACGGAAAGCCCCATGGACATCGCAGGGCATCCTCTCCTTCCTGTTCCAAAAGTTAGTAATTCAAAGTGGCGGCCTTTCACGTCTATGCTTGAGCCAATAAATCTATCCGGCTTGAATTCTAAAGGATCCTCCCAAACACTTTCATCCCTTCCGATTGCCCAAACATTCACAAACAACCTTGTTCTTGGTGGAATGTAATAACCTCCCACATTGCAACCCTCGGTGGACTCGTGTGGCACGAACAAGGGCCCTGGTGGATGTATTCGGAATGTCTCCTTCACCACACATCTCAAGTAGTCTAAGTTTACAAGATCACTCTCCGTTATCATGCGATCTCTCCCAACCTCTAATTCGATCTCTTGTTGTGCCCTTGCCATTGCTTGAGGGTTTCTCAGCAGCTCAGTCATTGCCCATTCTACAGTTGTGGAAGTTGTCTCTACTCCAGCACTTAGCATATCCTGTGAAAGCATTGAACTCGTTGGTTAGTGAGACCTTAGCAGAAATTTGTAATTCCACAATTTGACGAGACAAAACAGCAAATCGTAACATTTAACTAGCAATATTAGTTTCTGGTCATGGCAATTATTTAAACTGAACCGACCAAGATGACTGATTTGATTTGAACGCGAGAGACTTGGATCTCGGGACTTTCAGTCTCAGCCATGTCCAGCATCACGTCCACAATGTCCGGATTGTCCGACTTTTTCTCCCTTCTCCGCTCAACGTGCTCATCGATGAGCTTCTCAGCAAACGCATCGAATACTTTATGAGCGGCCCGCATGCGGCGGCGGTAGCCTCGCCAGTCTAGAAAGGCAAGAGAAGGAATAAGGTCTCCCGGAACAACTACTCCCGCGAGATGCATCATCTCAGCTATCATCTTTAAAAACCAGTCCCCTCCGCCCTCTTCATTACCGGTGTAAGTTCTGCCTGCAAACATTCTGCACACTATGTTGACTGTGAGAGTGGAGATGGGCTTCCGCAGGTCGACGCAGCGCACGCCTTGCTCGCTCTTTTCCCACACAGACCGCACCATGACCCTCACCTCTTCCTCCCTCACCGACCTGAATGATTCCGTTCTCTTGGGCGACAGTAATTCAGTTGTGCACAGCTTTCTCACCTGCCGCCAGTACTCTCCGTAGGGGGCTAGCACCACGTCTCTGTGCTCGTAGGCCATGTACTTGCCCGCCGATGAAGATGGCCGGTTGGCGAAGATCGAATCGTGCGTTTTAAGAAATTCTTTGGCCATGGCAGGAGAAGAGGCCACAACCGTGGGTATCGAGCCCAGGCGTAGGAACATGATGGGTCCGTACTTGCTTGCCAGCTCTGCCAGAGCCTTGTGAGGAAGGCTTCCCAACAGATGGAGATTGCCTACCACTGGCCATGGCCGTGGCCCTGGTGGCAATTTCAACTCCCCCTTGTTGCTCTTGCTCTTCTTTTTAGTGACAAATCTGTATACAATCCAGAGGAAGATGAGCGAAAAACCCAACTCTACTGCAGGGGAATTCAGCCATGCCATATTTGAGTAGTCCGCCTTGCAAATATTTGGTAGGAACTAATCAGTATTTAAAGCTAGGCAGGAACTAATATGTTAATATGCGCGTGCAAATAAAAACACAGAAATTCTCTTTTTCTCCACATGTTAACTTTACTCCGTCTTTTGTATGTCCGAGTTTTTCGGCCGCTATTTAAGAGTGGCATAAACCACAGCTGGGGACTTTATCAGTGAACAGTTTTTAAGCTTACGCATGTCCAATTGCTGAATGTTGCTTGGCAAGATTGAAACATGTTAATATGCTGGATTAAAATTGTGTGGATGATTATTTTATGGTCCATTTTCAAGATGATATACAATTATGAAAGATGTCTCAATTAATAAGATTGAAGGACGATGAATTTTATATGTAATTGTCTTTTTCTAATTTTTTTATAATTTGTTGATTAGTTGTTATCATAGTTTTATGGGGATGCACTCTGCCCAAAAAAGTAGACGAACCCGAGATGGGGACATTTCTGAAATGCAGAGACGCGTAGGAAACATCCCCCATCGTTCCCCCATTTTACCACCGTCCCCTGAACGTTTCCTTCATAGGAGACTTCCAGGCGTCTCCGAGTCTTCTGGACATCTCCAAGTCTCCGACGTCCCCCATAAAAAATGTATTAAAAAAAATATTCTTTTTTTTTAAATTTAAAAAACAAAGAAAGTTAAATTTAAAATTTAAAATTTTAATATTATTTTGTTACCCTAATGAGTCGACTTAAGTCAAAGTCTACTATAGTCTATCATAGAAAATTTTCATTTTGTTTTACTTTTCATTTTCTTCCCGTGTGTGTATATAGTTTGAGACTTGAATGACTCAGAGACAATGGATTTGTGAGAGCCTGAGGGTACTGCTAGGCTTTCACATTTTTTTATTTTCTGATTTTATAATTGCTAGGTAGAATACTAAACATGTCTGCAAAATGTGGAAGCACGGGTGGTTGCATTCAGTCAAACAGTTCACATGCCTTTCCTGTGCTTCCATATTTTGCAGACATGTTCTACTAGAGACAGAGCAATTTAAATTTTTAATTTTTCAATCTTGTGTAGATCTTGCAATATTGCAATATTCAATATTGTGCATATCCTACAAGCAACAATATTCAATATTCACTAGTTCAATGAAATCATTGCAATGTGTTTAAACTCTAAACTTTACTTATTCCTTAGGCTTCTATAGTTATACATCTTTTTATAACTAATTTTTCAAGTGCTATATGTATTTTAGTGCACTACTCCCCTGCCACCATCCGCCCACCAGCCCCAAACTTAGACCCCCCGTCCCCGTGCCCCCAAGACGTGTCCCCTGCCATCCCCTTGTCCCCATCCCCAAAACTTGGTGGAACACATGTTAGATGACGAGGATAAAGATTCCCTCAAAATTGAAAAAAATCAATTATAAAGAGCATAACAAGATTTAAAGAAAAATGAAAGGACATACATGATAAGGAAATTTTGAAAGGAAGGGAGAATTGATAAGAGGTTGGCATGCAATATCCTACCTTGAAGATTTTTTGTTCATCATTGAACTTGTCATGTTGGTCCACTTAAATTTGGACATTTATAAAATGCGCTAAGAGTATGAGCACCCATCCTAAATAAAATAACTTAATCAATTTGATGCTTATGGGAGAGTCATGAAGGAGTGGATTGGTTATGCTACATTTGACTAAGGTATGTATGCTATCAATGCAACATGCATTTTTTCTTGGCAAAAGTTGTACAAGGTTAAAAATGATATTTTAGACAACTCCATGCTATGTATGGTGATGTTTCCACAAGTGTGTAATTCATAGAAATTATCAACTAGATCCACACTATCGTTACCCTAAACTTGTTGGATATTATATTTAGTAGATCCAAAAGAAGATCATGTTTTTTGAGTGAGGAAAAAATACAATTTTATCATTAAACTCCTAGAGTACATGACAATAATATTTAAAGGAAAAAGGAGCAAGCTTGATGACACTTGGCAAGACTTTTCTTGTTTCATTTTTCTATTCCATGTTCCTTTTATGATGATAAGAAACAAGAGATTGGGAATGTTGTGGTCAGAACATAATTCCAAAAGGGTGGTTAAGGAAAAGCTTAGGAGGATTTCAAAACTTGAGGAAGGAGGATAGGATGACAATTGACATCTCTTGGCACATTGTGAGTTATAAGATAATACATCTTAGAGGTTCAAGTGATCTACATGAACAACCTAATGCTGCCAAAGTCTATACACATGTTTTTAAGAGATTGATTGATAGGTTTATGGTAGTTCAAGGTACAAAACATATTTTTATGACAACCTCACTGATCAAGATTTCTAAGTACAACTATATTAAACTAAAGTCATTGGAAAACTAGTTGTAAGAACTTCATAGTAGTATATGTTACTTTTCTATATTTCATTGTAAGAGCTTAATATTGTTGATTAAAGTTTAGACTATATTTTTAGATTTCAAACTCATATTTTTGGCCTATTGTGTCATTTTAAAAAAAATTATGAGTGCTGAAAATTTATTTTTTATTTACTATAAATCTATTTATGTCAAATTTTTAATTTTTTCTTTAGATAACAGGATTTTAGTTTGGAGTGATTTTAGCATCTTAGCTCATTTCTAGTACAAATTGTTAAAATTGGAGGTTGATTTTCGTAGAGGGATTTGTTTCTAGTCTTGATTTAAATTTTGAATATTTCATATAATTTTATTATAGTATATTATCTATTTTTCTTTATTGATGTTTATTTATCTAATGGCATAGTCAAGTTCGTTTGAACTTCTCACTCCTCATAATTATCATATGTAGAAATCAATATGCAATTTAGTTGCTCCTATGTAATGCTTTATGGTCTACTTTTAGTGAACATCAAACTGATTTCAATAGGGAGTATGTGTAAATCCCAACCTTACATGTTTGATTATTACAACTCCTTTTCCCTTGGTGGGTTCCATTATTGCTAGTTAGCCAAGTTAATTGATGAATTACATGCAGACTTGTTTTGGTGTTTTGTGGAAATCATTGGTCACATTCTTGAATCTTATGAGTTACTCTTTCTCTTTCCCTCTCCTTTTAAAGCACCATGTTGAAAATGTATGTTCTATTGAAAAGAAATTACATATTCATTTTATAAATTATCTATATCTAGGGACCATTAGCTCTTGTACCCCATTACATTCTTTGTACTCTAACAATGTTATTGAATTCAAATGACTACATGCCTTAGTCCCTCCAGCTCTTTAAAATTAGCTTAAATATTCAATGTGGTTTATTTAAAATTATCAACTATATATTGATAATTATCTAACCTAGTGAAGGTTGGACATGACCATATGAGGTTAAAATGATTGCCAGAGACATTATGTAATACATTAATTTGTTTGAACATAAAGAAAGGAATGATGTGGTATCTAGCTTCAATCAAAGGAATTACTAATGTGTTTTATGTCTCTTGATGAGGATACTACATGTGAGTGGGACTAGGATTTTTATAAGTTTTCAAGTGGCTCAAGAGGATTGATAACTAATCATATGCAAGAATGAAGGTAACACTAATTGAACAAAAGGTGAACACCAAGTGAGTAGATTTGGTACGCATATGCATTATTATCTAGTTGAAGGTAATCTTTAATAATAAAAATATTTAAAGATAAATTAAGTAGAATAGATAAATGATGAATTCAAATTTTATGATTTCATTCTTCTTGAAGGTGGATTTAGATTTCTCTAGTAGAATGGGTAGTATGTATTCATTATCATCAATTGAATTATGAAATTGATTAATGCGAAATCAACTATGAATGATGTGATTATTTATGATGCCTAAATATGTATATGTATTGAACATATTAATGTTGTGACTACTATGTAGGAAATTAGTAACAATGGGGAAATGGAGAATAATCAAAACCCTTATTGAGACACTTCACCTATAGAAGTTCTAAGTTGTGATATAGTGTCAAAAAGATTTAAATGTGTGATTTCAATATGTATGTCTAAGTTGTATTTTGATCTTTTGAGTCAAGTATAGTTTTATTTTGTTATTTTATTTGACTTAAAAATCATGTGTGAGATGTGTAAGTTGCATTTATGATAAAGGTTCCCTTGATTTTGTTCAAATTTAGATTTTTTAAGAGAGATTTTTGAAAGAGGTTAAAGGGGTCATAAAATATTAAATTTTAGTTTATTTTACTATTTTTAAAGCCCTGAGTCATGTGGCTACCTAGGGGTTAGGTACAATTTGAACTATGTATTTTAAATTGTAACTAAGTTTTCACTCCTTAAAATTAGCCTTATATAAAGGTGATGAAATTATAAGTCTTGAAGAGGTGGATGGGTGATGTGTCATCATGTCTATCCATCCTTTAACTTTTTGTTAGGGTTGTTTGATGTTTGGATAAGCCTTTAAATGACTTACCATGGGTGAGAAAAAATTGAGGCTCCTTGTGAGGAGGAATCTTCGAAGTTTGAACACTTGACTTGATGACAATTTGTTTTTATGCCTCATTTTATTAGACAAATTGATCGTTAGTTTGGTAGTGAAATATTGTTTTCAAACCTTAGGATGAGAGGCTAGCCCAAAATCTATAGCATTAAAATATAAATATCTAGAAATTATATTTGGAATATATTTGATAGATAGTTTGATAATTCAAATTGAGGCTCCACCTCCATTTTCAAGGTGAATGGTTGAGTTTTGAACCCAAATTTAATATTTCAACATTTATGAGCAAGCCCATAGAGCATCATTACAATGATAATATTTATTCATTATGTAAATAGAACATGTGTTGATAATTCAATATGAATCCCCAATTTTAGTTTCATGGTCACCAAGTAAGTTTTGGGATAGTAGAAGAAATAAATTAAGTGCCTATGAAATGGTCACTATTACAATGGAGATACTAAAAAATAGTTTTTTGTTCAATTTATAATCATTATAGAAGGCTACCCATAAAATTTAAATGATCCCCACAAATTTGCATGGCTTTGAGATTGATTTCAAGGTCATGGCACAAATCTCATCATTTTGACTGGAATATATTTTAATTGCAAGTTTCTAAATCTTAATTTTAGTGTTATTAAAGCATTGTTTTAATGTTTTAATTGATAAAGAGGATTAACATTTTGCTTGTTTCTTATAATTTTTCCCTATTAATTTTTTAATCTTAAATTAATTTAAGTTGAAGACATAAAGGGGCATCAAAATCCTTGTGTACTTTTTCGATATGAAAATGGTTGTCTAAGAAAATCGCAATGCAATAACACATCTTTCTCACATCCATCGTGTCCAAAGATGTGTTATGGAGAAATTATGCACTGGAATGTTGTGCTAACATGTGGAGGAAGGTTTGGGGATGAGTTTTGACATCATAGGTTACATTCTATTGATGTTATGACCTCCAAAAGTAGTTAAAATTTACTAAAAATAACCTAAACAAGTTTATAAACATCCCTAAAATGTTTTAAATGCCCAACTTAACTTCAAAATAACCTCATAGCTAAAAAATGGGCTGCAATAAGAAGAGTACACATGGATAGGAGGTGTTTTTAAATTTTAAATCACTCTAGGCTATTTTAAATCATTCCTTCACACCCAAAAATGACCTACATTTTTTTTCAACACCTCAATACTATTTTTGAAAGCCTAGACATGGTTTTAAACACCCATACAATATTTTAAATTACAAGCCACACTGATACATTTTGAACCATTTTTTGACGATAGCCCATCGGAATTTCGACAGATGTCAGGTCATAATTTTGATGTTTCAAATGTCGTCGAAATTCTGACGCAAAAATAGTGACAAACAACCATCGAAATTCCGACGGGTTGTTGTCGAAAAATGGTTCAAAATGTATCAGTGCCATAAGAAAAAATACCTTGCAGAACTTTTTCATGCATGCTTGGAAATGTGATTCAGAAGAATCTACATGCAATAAAAATGCCCTCTAGTTATTCAAAATGTCCAAGAATGGGGAAATAGTGTATGGAAAAGGTAAAGTGTAGTGCACAATAAATTTAAATATTTATTCATGAATGAAAAAGGCTTTGAATCATAAGAGAATCCATTGCAATGGAAATACCATGCCTAGTTACAGAGAAAATGTGTTGACCTGCAAGTTTACTATGAAGTATATTGAAACAAAGCAAGAGAATGGACTGGCTTAGGAAATAAATGAGTTGATTTTTGAAGTGGAGAATGTAAGGTTAGCTAAACCTTCATGCCTGTGGAATCATACTAGATGGTGATTGTAAAGGAGTGAGGCTCGAGATTTAAAATATTTTCAAGAGTAGGGGTGAAATGAGTTTAAATTGAGAGAATATGTGTAAGAAAAATGGTTTCTTGCAAACTATTTGACAAAATGTCTAGTTAATTGTAGGGTGAAATGGGAACTTTTGGTGAAGGAAAAGTGTGCTTTTTGAGCTAGGTTTATGCTCTCAATTATAGAGATATGTTGTGGAGTCATTTTATTCACCTATAAGGTGAACACTTAGCTAGGAGGATACTTTTACCATTGGGGTAGAAAGTTGCACAACAAAATGCAATTGAAAATGTGAAAGTTATTTTCAGTTCAAATAGCTAGAAAATGAGAAATATGAGAAGTTTAAAAGGTATTAGGGTATATTCCTTCATGAATATTTAGTTGTAAATTAGAAGGTTTATCTCCAACCATTTTTTATTTTTATCTTCAATCTATGTCTATCCTCTTCTCATATATTCAGTTTTTGAGTCATTTTGTAGTTTCTAAGCTTTAGGGAGAGGTTGATGGACTTTCTAGGCTAATATTAGGGTCAAGTTTGTAACTATTTTAAATTTATCATATAAAATTAATGAAAAATATTTCTTAAATAAGGACATAGTTTGATATAAGTTTGATTTTACTATGACACTATAATTTTTATTAGTAAATCAATGTAAGAATCAATCTTGCTAGTGTAAGGAAACTTGTAGCCATCTAATGATAATTTCCACATAACTCAAAATAAAAAATTATGCAATTAAGTACTCAAAATCCATATGCAAGAGAATATACAACATACCCATCAAAGATGACACAAGATATACCCTAGGAAAACCCTCAAGAGGGAAAAACCCAGCCTCCAAAAGCATCCATACTCCATAATATTATTCAACAATAAATCCATAGAAGAGTTATAATGAACACCTCTAAAGCATCATGCCTTTCAATGAATCCACACATCCCATGCCATGCTTCACACATCCACTCCTCAAAAAGACTTAATAATGATAACCAACTCACTCAGCCAACCTTACCACTAAACATGTGCTTTCTTTTATAGACTCAAACTCAGACAATTACAACTAAGTGGTAAGATTAAACCATGTGAACACAAAAAAACTAATCCCTTATTTAATATTGGGTACTAAGTTTTTTCTTTATTTAATATTTCCCCAATATTAAATTATTATCACATGTCTCACACACATTAAATATTAATACAATGTTACAATACAACATCAAGTGTTCCCCCAAATAATTACCTAGTGTGAATAACCAGACCACCTAGGTGCATCACAACTAAATAATTATTTAATTACAACATTATAATAAATCATTTTATGCAATGGTGTACAACACCATATCCGTTTCTTTTTTTATGCTTCAGGGAATCTAAGAGATTTATAGGTGGAATTTTTTTGCACTTATACCTAGGTTCGATTAGTTTGTATCCAAGAGATGTAATAAAAAATCTTATTATGATTGGTTTGTAATTAGAAGTCTTTCTAACATGGTACATGTTAGTTTTTTGAACTAAAACTGGATTATTAAGTATGGGATGCATTGTTTGAAACATGATGGAATTTAAGATTCTAGGCTTTGTAAGATAAAGTCATGTGATATAGGATCATCTAGATTGAAAATTATTCTATCATTGTTGTTGTTAGTTTTGAGTTGAACTTTTTCTAGTAGGATAAGGCATCACTCTCTTATGGTTCTAGCTAACTCCACACCTCGAATTTTTAAATATTGACATCTACAAAATAGTATAAATTATTAATGTTTTTTTCCTAATGAAGTTTAAAAAATGTAAAAGATAGGCTTGGTTTCTAGACCATTTATCACCCATTTTCCTATGCTAGATGAAGAAAAGGTAATTTATGTAATTTATTGATTTATAATGCTAGTATTTAAGGTACAACAAATCATTCCTACACCTACGAAATGTAAGAATCCTTTAATCATATATCTGTGAGTGTGTTAATTATTCACATATTTAGGGTTTATGACTACAAGCTATAATGAAATTTGTACAATCTAAGTTAGTGGCATAAAATTGGGCTTATGCATTGTGCTAGTTGGACTTGGTTTTATCCTTGTAACACTATTTTTGAAGGAGCTTAAAATTAATTTTTAAGACCCTTAGTCTATCAATATCTCTTGGAAATTGAATATAAAAGAACTCACTTCCTAATATTTGTCACAAATATCATACACTATTTCTTCTTTATATCTTACTTTATCTAGCTCAATTAAGGATTCACTACTTATATGGACTTGTGAATGGAGATTGTAGACTTGCATAAACACAACAAACAATCACACAATTAGATCAATATGCAAGTTTAAATCCACATTCCCCATAGAATTCATTTACAATTTACAAAATAGGAAATAAATGAAGAACACAACAAAGAAAGTTGTTAAATCCTATTAGAGCATGCAAACTCTCAATCCCATGAGGGAATTGGTGCCATTTTGATGTGGAAAATGGCCCTTTCCCAATCTCTTGTAAGCTTTGTGATGCATTGATGGTGATTTGATGATTCCTTGGAGAAAATCCTGCATAACCTAGCTATAAAAATTGAAAATGGGTGAATGATGAATGAGAAAAATTCAAAATCTAAAGATTATGACTTTGCATGAAGTTGTGGATCCAAAATACAAAGGAAAGCCTCCTATTTATAGATAAGAATGTTGGAGAATGAGGAAAAATGGATGAATATGGGATTACTCATCAACCAATGGCCAAATGCCACTTGTCAAGATGTGAGAGGATGAAGTTTGAGCACATTTTGATGAATGTGCACAATAAATGATATTAGGTGGAATTTCAAATTTATGAAATGACATGTTGGAGGGAGAAAGAAATGAATCAAATGCCACTTGGCTCAATGCACAAGGACATGTAAGAGATATTGAGTGCCTTGTTGGAAGGACAAATCCCTTTGGAGGGATTTTCAAAATTTGAAGAATATTCCTTTTGATGCCATGTTGAGGGAAATTAGAAGATTTAATAAATCAAAAGAAATGATTTATTGAGAAAGTTACAAAATCTATAAGATTTAGGTGATTAAGATTAATTTAATCAAGATTTGATTCAATTAAAAGGAGATTAGTTGATTTGACCTTTTTTATTTAGATTTGAGGATTAATTTAAGTCAAAATGAGAGGAATATGATTTAGACTTAATTAAATAAAGATTTTGATTTATTTAATTAAAGAGGGATGATGTTAGATTAAATTAAATAAAGATTGATTTAATATAATAGAATGACTTTAGATTTATTCAATTAGCAAGAGATGATGACTTAATTAGATAAATTTGATTTATTTAATTAAGGGGTGAAATATGATGAATTTAATCAAATATAGACTATTTGATTAAACAATTAGAAAAGGGCATGATTCAAGACAAAGTAGTGTTAGTAATTAGGATCAAGTGTGATTGGTACATTTTTCGTGTGTACATTTTGTTCAGGCTCTTTGAAGCAAAGTACTCGCTACATTGGTTCAAAGAATAACCAGTCTCGATTAAAATTCATTTTTTTTCAATTTTTAAATGCCCCATTGCTACCTTGTTGATGAAATTATGCTGGTATACTGCCCCATCGAGAGATCAGATGAAAATTTCAATTTTTGAGTGATCTCACGAAAAAAGAGGACAAGGTGCCCAACGGGTCCAAAAAGGCTCCGAAATACCAAAAACATGCAAAAACATGAAAAAATGATGCAAAATGGCCTTCAGTTGGGTGAAAACGGGGTCAGGGGTCCAAAACCATAGTTGGACATGGCTAAACACGGTCAAAAACCCTTACTTTTAGGCTTAAATAGGCCTTTGGGGTCCACTTCCAATTCATTCGTACACAAAGCCTTTAGAATTCTTATGATTTGAGCTCTGAGCATTGATCAAGATAGTGCAACATGTGCTTCCCCGCCACATTTTCGAGTGTGTGCGAGTGTACCAGAGGCTTCTCGGCACAAGACCAATAGTATGTCATCTTGCCCCAACTTCATTTTTCAATTTTTGAGTGCATTTATTAGGTTCTAGGGGTCAACGAAGTCAAGCGGTGCTATATAGCACCACTGAAAAGCTCAAATCGATGTCACATGGGCCTAAACTGTGCCGTTAATGTGATTTGCACCACGACAGTGGAGTTTAGAATTTAGGGTTAAGGTCATAAAGTGTGTCGCACTTGCAAATTGCACCGTTGCAGTCCTCTTTGGATTTTAGGGTTAGGGGTCAAACTAGGTTGCTTTTAAACTACACTGCAGCAACAAAGTTTGGAACTTTATGGCCTCCAACAGTGCAGTTTGGAGTTTCCAAACAATGTTACCTCTATAAACAGCGACACATATGCTATTTTAGGCACACAAACTTCAAACAAGATTATGATTTTTCATGAAACTTGACACAATGACTTTTCTGATGTAGGAGGACATGGAGCCAGTCCATTCACATGAGCACAAATCATCCATTTTGAGTAGATTGACTTAGGACCCCCCATTGCATGAGGTACTCCAGGAGCACCTAGGGATGATCAAATTATGGTATGTGGCATATGCCCTAGTCATCTAGACACATCTGGGCATGATGACAACATTGGTGGAGTGTTGGCACATTGAGACATCTTCATTCCACCTTCCCATAGGTGAGGCCACAGTGACCCTAGAAGACATGTGGCGTATTATGCATTTGCCCATCCATGGAGAAAAAGTTATTTATGAATTTGATGATGGGAGAGATGTTTGTTATGATATCATGGGCCTGGACGATCTTGTTTTCTTAGAGGGACAGATTGAGCTTGAGAGGTATAGGACTGTGGTACCATCTTTCAGACTGATAGTTACTGCCATCATTTTAGGGCTCGTAGCACCAGATTGGCATGACTGATACTTAAACCAAGGATGGGGGCTTGCTTGGGAGTGGATGCTCCACTAAAGGGAGTGCTTTTCCTAGAGCCCAGTGATGTTGGCCTCCCTGTACCATGATCTACATGAGTTTTCTTACTGTGATAGTTGGGCTATTAGATCAGGGGTGACATTATTGCATATTTGGGCCTGGGAGAACATTCCAATGCTCCACCCTGTCAGAGTTGCACCAGTTGATATGGAGTCGGATGATCCAGTTATCTAGAGGTACAGGGGTGCTCTGACATTTTCACATACAAGAGTAGTAGGAATTCAACATTGGCGGTGGGTCATCGACAAGATGATAGTTTTCACCTAGAGAGCTTATCTTGGGATGTCGACCTGGTACAATGATGGACAATAGTTATTTTTCACTAGGAAAGACCGATTGATGTAGGGCTGTGAGCATACTATGATCAGGAGATATCTTCTAGACCGTGTGGCCCAATAGTTTGGGGACACACAGGACCATCCCGATGACTAGTACGTGACCATCTTTTCCCGTACTACAAGGGAGATGACATGGGGTTAGAAAATCCCTACAACAGATGTCGTACAAAGCTTCATGTAGCTAGTGGCTAGGCCACATCCTTATGATCAGTGACAAGAAGACTCGGGTATGACACAGGCCTATAGAGATTGGTTCTGACTACCGATGAGATTGACAATTCCTAGAGCACTTATGTCTTGGAGGAGACCCAGAGGCCAGTCCATAGGGCAGGGGCAGGGCCGAGGAGGCAAAGCTGGCAACAGTGCTAGGGATGGCAGAAGAGGATGAAGCCGAGGGGGAGATGGTACACCTCGGTGATAGCCAGAGTAGTAGCCAGAGTAGGAAAAGGGATAGAGGGATGTTGACGGGCATTAGGATCAACCCATGGATGGTCATAAGACAGGCAGTCGATGCCACCAAGAGATGGTCACTGGGACCAGCCACCCATCAAGCCAACACCATAGCTAGACTTGAGGGATGGGAAAATTTTACAACTGTAGACACAGATACAGGTGTTGACCATGGAGAGAGACCAAGTGAGATAATAGGTTTTGACCCTTACAGTAGAGAAAGATCAGGCCATTCAGTAGTGGCAGGCTACCAAGCTACAAGTTGCATAGGAGATGGGTGGGTAAAAGCACAAAACTATGTCACACTTTCAGCCAATAAGTATTTCTAACTAAAAATCAATTTTTCTCAAACATATGATCTAGTAAGATTCATTCTAGCTAAGTTAGATACTTCCACAGCTTTTTCAACTAAAATTGTTGGCTAAAAATATATGGAGCACTACTTTAAGTCTAATTTACCAAAAGAATAAAATTATTTGAAAAACTTGAAGTTTCAATAACTCTTGCTAATGTAAAGAACATTTTTAAAAAATATAAAAAATACCATTTTGTAGATCCATAAGTTTAGTTTTCAAAAATATATTTATTTTAATAGTTTAATTATTTTTTATATTTTATTTTTTATTTTTTCTAAAAGTAGGTTATCAACACAAAATATTAGGTTGATTACTATGCCAAGGAAAAATACTATTTAAACTTATTAAAAAAATTGAAAAATATATAATGCACTAGATAAAAGAATCTATTTTAAGATAGTATAATTTTTTTTCCATTTTAGATAAATATTTAATATGAAAGTTGACATCCGATGAAAACAACTATTTTTTTATTCACACACATTTTAATATTTATTTAAAAATACACATTTATCAAAATTGGAAAAAATAATATCTACACACAAAATTTGAAAGAAAAATAATAAAATTTACTATAAAAGTTTGATGTCCCATACAACTTCAATTTTTAGCATTTTATCAGCAACTAAATTATAGCTTTAATTTATTAAAAACTAGTTTAAAATTATTTTTTTAATTTTTTTAAAAAATACAAACATAAAATATACTAAAAATTATATATTTTACTAGTTTACATCATTTCAAAATTCAAAACATATATGCCACTTTTTAGTGATTCAAGTTTAAAAATTGGATTAGCATTGGCCATTTCCTTTATAAAGTGTGAAACACCTTTGTGCTTTTACCCAGGTCAGAGACAACAGTTAGAGAGTATGGCTGCCTCCTCCTCCCAAAGCACCATATCAATGCGAGCATACAGAGAAGCTGTCTGAGAGGCAAAGTACTATTGTGTTCATTATCACTAGGTCGTACCTTGGGCAGCACGAGTTCTAGACTATTCTCAGCAGACCGGATACAAGCCCCCAAAGGGTCTCAAGGAGAGACAAGGTGGCGAGGGAAGTAGCCAGTAGGGCTAGCTCGTTTACTTATCAGAGACATTATTCTTTTTGAGATTCATAGGCTCATTTTTTATAGCCCTGTGGGCGATTGTACTTGTATTGATTGATACACACTTGATCCTGATCTTGTACCATGATCTAGTGTATATTATTTTGATGATATATTCAAGATGATATGAGATGATTCATTCTGATATGATGTGTTCTATTCTATTTATGCATTTATGGGTGGATTTTATTTTATGTGATCAATGCATTTATGACTTTATTCTATATGATGTAATGCGATGATTCTATGTGATGTTTATATAATGTTATGAT
This sequence comes from Sequoia sempervirens, assembly GCA_007258455.2. Lineage (NCBI taxonomy): Eukaryota > Viridiplantae > Streptophyta > Pinopsida > Cupressales > Cupressaceae > Sequoia > Sequoia sempervirens. The sequence goes on along the minus strand of VDFB02159649.1, from coordinate 1,748 downwards.
ATGATACAGTGTTTTATGGATGCATTTCTTTTTTAGTATCTTTTCTATACACTATTGATGATGATGCAAATGTTATGACATGTGAATGCTTAGACTAACAGATCTATATTATGATGCTTAATGGATGATGATGATAAAATGTATGAAATGCAATCTTTTTCTTTTTCATTATCTTTCTTATGTATGATATGGTAATGCATTTATGGACAACATGATGATGCACATGATATGATGTGATGATGCTTTTATTATGACACCTATGTGATGATGCATTTAATGCATATGTCATGATATGAGGATATATGATTATGTACTATATGAAAATGAATAATATTATGATGTATATGTGATGATGCAATGGATGCTTTGACAATGTGTATGATATGAGTTAATAATGCCTATGTGATGGTTCCCTTTATGCTTATGCAATGAATGCAAATTTATGGTTTATGGGATGCTTAGAATAACCAATCTATATTATGCAATGATGAAATGCAATGCATGTAATATGGTCAGTGTTTCCTATATGTTATGATATGATATGCATTATGCTAATTTTTTGTGAATGTAGGACGGATGCAATGGTGATGATTTGTGATTAACTGTCATGGTACCATGTTAGCATGGAAAGAAGATAGAAGAAAGTAAGAGGCTCCAACAAGTCAAAAGAGATGATGATGATGATGATGATTTGCTTACCAAGGATTGGGATTTTAAAAGGACCATTTACCTTATATGTTTGATAATACACATAGGAACGATGCATCAAGGTATAAAGGACCAGGATGGTGTTGCACCTAGTGTGATGGACTTTGACTCGACAATTAGATAGGAGTACTCCTATTCATACCTAATACATGGAACCCTATTCAAATTGTAGTTTAGATATTCCAAACATCTTGGACCAAAACATAGAAAGGAAAGCCTTCTTATGTGGTGAACAAGACAACTAGAACATCCTCCCTACACCTAAACAAAGCACGTATGTCCAAGGTTATATTACAAGAATATCCCACAAGCACAATAGATAAAAAGATAATGATCGTTGCCCCATTTATTTCTCTCTAAATCCCTTCGTTTGGGACATCATCGAGAGGTCTTTGAAATGAGTGCAAAAAGATAAGTCAAAATACAAAGATAAAGCACACAAACAAGCTAATGTTCTTCAATACCGCTAGCCAAGACTAAACTATGGTGATGCCTGATGTTGATGTCCATTGTAGGAAGGATGCATCCTAGGACATGATGTTATCAAATGATTGATTTGGGACTGATTGGATGATAGGCTATTGACACAAAGAGTTGACCAACTTGTTTACGTACTGACCTAGACTTGAAACCTTGATGTTTGAGTTTTCACTTTTAACCTACTAGACTTGTTTCCAATTGTTTCACCAAAGGTTGAGGGTGACGATTGATTTATTATGAGTGATGTTTTATTGTGGGTGAAAGCAAGATGGGATGGATGGATTTTTTTTTCAAATATTCAAGGATGTTTTTCTTTTATGTTTTTTGAAATGTTATGGGGTTCTTTTTGGTATTTTCAAGATTTTTCCAATGTTTTGATTTTCAAAATTTCCAATGTTTTGGGGGTTTTTTGAGATTTTGACCAAGAGACAAACCTAAAGACCTATCCAGGGGCCTCGGGGGCTGATTAACAGATTAGCCTTGCCTATGTTATACATGCAAAGACCACATAGTTCGACTGACACATACTCAATTATTGATGAGATATGAACGGATGGATT
>VDFB02159648.1:0-16461 GCA_007258455.2 Sequoia sempervirens | reverse complement strand
AAGAGAGTGTCCTAAAAGACTCAGTCCAACTGCCCCAGATATACTCACTATCCTACAGCTAATCTATTTCTACCAGTACTTACGCAGCTCTTCTCATCTGCTGTCTTTTATTAAAGGAAAAGCCCTAAATATAACACTAATCTGTAAATATATGGCTATCATTTCTGCACAACACAGCAGACGCTGAATGGAAACTAAAATATGTAAATGAAGACAAAGAAAGGAACTTTCTCTTGCAACTCCATTTATTTGACTGCACTTGTTTTCCACAACAATCACTATAGAAATTTCTCTAGTCAATGCGTGACTGAAGGCCGAAGGGACAGTTCTACGCCGTGGAAGAACATTCATCGGTAGAAAATGGTAAAGATGCTTGAGACGGAGGGTACGAGTTGAAAGGCAGAGGAGGATTACTCACATCATCATAATTTCCCTCCAACATTTGAACTACTCTGCTCATGCTGGGTCGATCTGTTGAATTGTACTGAATGCACCATAGCCCTACTTTGGCCATTCTTATAGTTTTCTCGTTCCCTTCGCATTCTATTTCTGCTTCTCTACTTCCTTTCAACCTCTCCAACTCTTCATTCTCCATCAACTTGAATGCCCACTCTGGAAGATACAATTGACTGGATCTGCTGGCTTGCAAATTTATGTTCCTTCTTTCCCCAGCAATTTCCAATAGCACCATCCCAAAGCTGTAAACATCTGATTTATCCGTCACAGGCCCCAAATTTGTATTCCAGACCTCTGGCGCAACATACCCTGGCGTTCCTCTGGCGGTTGTCATTGATATGTGATCATCTCCCCTACCACACAGTTTTGCCAGACCAAAATCAGCTATTTTGGGTGTGAAATCCTTGTCTAGTAATATATTGTGGGGTTTGATGTCAAAATGAATTATGCGTCTTTCACAATCTTGGTGTAGATATGCGATTCCGCGGGCTGCGCCCAAAGCAATTGAATAAAGCTGTTCCTCGTTTAGAATTCCTGCTCCCTTTTTTCCCGCAAATATGAAGTTGTCCAGAGACCCATTTTCCATATACTCATACACGAGTGCGCTTCTAAATCCACCAAAACAAAACCCCATGAGGCGGACCAGATGGACATGGTGGATCCTTCCAATGGTCGCAACTTCGTTCATAAACTGAGTCTCACTATGTCTTGACTGATCAAGAATCTTTACGGCCACCAAATTACCTCTGGGTAGTTTTCCTTTATAAACCGCACCGAAACCTCCTTCCCCCAATTTATCTGCGAAGTTGTCGGTGATCTTCTTCAGTTGAACAAAGGAATATCTGCTGGGCATTTCCTGAGCATAATCATCAAGGAATCGCTCCACTTTTGCAAGAGAAGATTCCCTGGACATGCGAAGCTCGAACTCCGTGTAGGCCAACAACCTCTTTCGACGGAAAACCACAAGCAATATTACAGCTAAAATTAATACACCGCTTCCGATGGCCGCACCTGAAATCATGTCGAAGGTACTGGATCTCAGACCTGAACAAATTATATTGAGATCACTGACATATGAAGATACAGATTAGAGATAAAGGCACTCACCTACAATAGCGGCAGTCTTGGAATTACCTGCAACAAATCAAAACCATTTGGTATTTAAGAATTTCTAAATTTAATATTCACTGCACTTCAATTTGCATATTGACTTCTGTAATTTGATTTCAAGAAACAGGATTAGGAGTCTTACCTCTGGAGCATTTCTGTGAATAGGAAGTAGAAGGGCAGTAGCAAAAAGACGAGGTGTCAAGATGAGCACAATTTTTGTAATATGATTGGCAATCCTCACAATATTTGTTTTTATTCCATGTTATATCGACCCCTTCAACTATAATCTGAGACAGAGGTTTTCCCAAGTCAATTTCTTTCACAGGCAGCGTAAACTCCGATCCACAATCTTTCTTCAAGACTGGAAGACTCAAATTATAGTAACTCTGTTTATTGCACCGTACATAGCTTGCCATTGAATATGAGAAATTGCACCCTGTCCCTAGTGTTATATTTTTGTATCCGTCTCCAATATGAAAGCTGGTTGCATTCCAGAACTGATCATACATATGCTCTGATAGAGCACACACATTTTGCTGTAATTGTTTGTATAATATAGTCATGGCAGAGTAAGAATATGGTGCCAACTGTGAGTAATTTTGGGGTTCCAGTATGTAGTATTGGTAGACCCCGATATCAATTAGAGGCATCTTCGTTACATTATCACATTCCAGCTGAAGCTTTGGGTCACCGCAGCCGCTGCCCTTTGTTCCAAACGGATAATCCAAACTGTATTTCCCACATCCGAAAACCTTACACGCTTCCGAAGGGGTCCTACCATTGCAGTGAGAGGCCAACCATGATAATGAGAATGCCGTAAGGAAGATGAAGCAGGGGAAACGCAGAGATTTGGTTTGGAGAAGAGGCAGAAACATGTGAAGTACTTCCATATTATTGGGATTGAATCAAACGAAGAAACAGGGGAACATCATAATGAAATTAATATCAAGAAAGCCAGTTGAAGACACGAATGTGAGAGAAAGTATGTACAAACAGAGATTGAAACATCAACGATGGCGGCCGCGAAAGTTTAGGATGCCGGTGGCTCCCACCACAAGGATTTTTATTTTCTTATCTTACAAAGGTAAGATTCTAATTTATCTGTACCATTTTATTTTCTTACATAATATTCTAATTTATTCGAAGTATCATTTTCTTATGGGACCTTCTGTTTCAAAAAATAATAATCTTACAGTGGCTCCCTGGGACTGCTTTCTTACTGCATTATGTTTGTGAAATGTAGTCATGAGATTATGGTCTTCATGTATTAGTTTTGGACAATTAATATTGTAATATATTGATACTAATTATATACAAATAATATTTAATTCTAATTGTTGTATTTTACATCAATCTAGGATTTGATATTAAGTATTTTTTATGAATAGTTTTAGTGTAGTTTTTTATTTTCTCTTCTTTTTTGAATTTTACTTTCCTTTTTAATTGCTTGCGAGGAAGAGGTCACATCCCTTCTCATTTGTTTAGATTTATAGTTGATGGATTTGTATTGGATCATATGTTTGTGAAAAAGAAATCAATGTTGCAATAGCAACAACTAGTAAGAATGAAGTGGTGTTGAAGATTTAGAGATAAAATTTGTGCAATTTTTTCACAATTTTGGATAAAATGTGATGTAAAAAAATTGCACAGCTTATCCAAAAACCTTTAGCACTATTATTGATGAACTATGAAAATAGACTGTTATTAAGAATAAAGTGGATTTTTTTTATAAAAGGTCTATTGCATACATGCCAACTTTGGAGGATCTCTAGTTATCAATCTTGATCTAAATGAGATAGAGAAAAAAGTTTCAACATTTCAAAGTCATAGCTTGACTTGCATATTCTTAGGTCCCCAATTGTCTTTCGATGAAATAGTTTTTTAGCAACAAAGAACATGCATCCTCAAGAATCTAATATGGAATCTAATCTTGTGAATTGATTGTTGAACTCATAGCTCTTAAAGTCACCTACAACAAAAATACTAATCAAGAAGAGAGAAAAAAATAACTGGTTTTTTATGAGACTTGAGAATTCTATTGATTTAACAAACAAAAATATTACAATGTACAATAATGAATCAAATAACCCTAGATGAAACTCTATGTGAGAATTAATTAAATTATGACATATGTCCTCATCTTATGACTTCAAACAAAAAAAGCATATGACCTAAGTTCGGCTTAAATATGTCCAAGTAAACAAATTTGTCACTTTGAAAAAGAAGAAAATTGTGACTTGCCCAATGAATAGTGACAGAACTAATTACAATAGTTGGAGAGATCACCAATGGAATGGTGATCTTCCTCTATTTTTGAGAGGAATAGCTCCCTCATATGATAAAATTTAGGGAATTTTGTGGTATTTCAATCAAAAATTCCAAAGGTAAAAAAGGAAAAACTTTAGAAAGAAAAAGATTCACAAAAACCTTGGCCATAGACATAAGAGTATGAAAAGGATTTCATAAACTTGTGGAAAACCAACCACAACACATTACAAAACTAGAAACTATGTTCCCAAATTTATATGATGAATTTTATGAAAAATGTATATGAGACTGTAACAATAGTGGATGAATAGCATGCAATTCTTAACATAAGAATAGATAAGCATGAACAACATTTAAATCAAGATACCAAGATTATAATTGTAGTTCTTTACACATAGTTCATAGTTCATGAATATTACAACTTGACTAATGTTTTCCACCATGAAACAAAGGGATTACTCATTTAACATACAAAAAACTAGTAATGATAACATAGAAAACAACCAAAATATAAGAATCAACTACTTTCTATATTATTTCCTTGAAGCTACACAACTTTGAAAACTCCCTTGTACAAAGAGTGAATGTAGAAGCCCTTTTTAAATCTCACACTTCTTCTCTAAACAACAAAACATCAATATAACTAACATAATAAAACTTTGGGTTTTCATGCAAATTTGACAAGTTGATAATTTCCATGATGATTTGTTAACCAATTTGCATATGTTGACTGCAAATGTTTCTATTACCAACCAAAGCACCTCTTGAGTCACTTGTCTAGGATCTCAGAGTGGTATCTTCATAGCTAGAACTTTCATATATATCAAAATAAGCTTCCTCTATATCTCAAGTGTTGTTGTCATCACAAAAGATATAATCCAATGTCATGATAAAAATAATGCCCCTATACATTTTTTTCCCAACTGATGTATTTGGTAACCATCCTAATTTTCTAATTATCATGTGCAACAAGAATCTTTATGATAGTGAACCCCATGTAGACATGAGAAGAATGTTTATAAGCATTTGCATGCCCTACAAATACAATATCGATATTTGTATCATATAGAAGTGGTTCCTTGGCCTTGGACTTGCCAAAGGCTCCATTAACCATCTAAATGAGTTTCAAGAAGATTGCTAGTAATATATGCATATTATAGATCATCTGGTAAAAGTATCATAATTGCATTGTTTAATATATTCTAAAGTTGAAGATGTCCATCCTGTTTGACCAAGGTTAGCAACATCACATGCTCTACTTCATATATTTCACACCAATATAAAATAAATTTTATTAGTTCCAAGTGGTCTAGTGACAACATTGAGTATCCAAATGAGTTTCAAGAAGATTGCTAGTAATATGCATATGATCAATCATTTGGTAAAAGGTGGATATCATAATTTCATTGTTTAATATGTTATAAAGTTGAAGATGTCCATCTTGTTTGACCAAGGTTACCAACATCGCGCACTTTGCTTCATATCTTCCACACCAATATAAAATAATTTTTATTATCTCCAAGTGGTCTAATGACAACATTGAATATCCAAATGAGTTTCAAGAAGATTGCTAGTAATATGCATATGATAGATCATCTAGTAAAAGGTGGATATCATAATTGTATTGTTTAATATATTCTAAAGTTGAAGATGTCCATCTTGTTTGACTAAGGTTAGCAACATCACATGCTCTACTTCATATCTTCCACACTAATATAAAAATAAGTTTCATTAACTCTGACATGATGTCTCTTATCAAATCCATATGAAGGAATACAAATCGTAATCCCCTATTGATAATAAAGTATATACCCTTGGAGTAGTTCTATATTATAACACTATTGGTGCATTAGACCCATTTGTAATCCATGCAACTCGCATATGATTAGCTCTACCCAAAGAAATGTATACTCGATCTGAATGCTTGCTCATGGTAAGCTTGGCTATGCTTTGTATTTTACGCCGAAGGCGTATCCTACTATGAACTGCGCCAGACTATTTTTTCCCATCAACGACTGAAACTCCTCGGGAGACGATAAAAATAATTTCACCCATCCAATTTTTCCGACGCATTTTGATCGTTTATTTTTTTTACGTCAGCGATATTTTCGCTTTTCTGTTCGTATCGCTGCTTTTCCGTACATGTTTTAATGGCTTTCCATTGCAACCCAAACGTGTTCGTACAAATAATTCCACCGACAGTTTTTCCTCCGTTCGGAGGGCATGTAAAGATATTTCCTCCGCCACTGTACGAATTCTACCAAAAACGCTCCAATTTCTACAAATTCAGCCGGTCTTTCTACCAAAAATGCCCCAGTTTCTCCAAATTTAGCGGGATTGTGCGACAAGGAGAGCTGCAATGTCAAAAGAAATCGTCCTACGTTTGTGATCATGGCTCCCACTTGGGACATTTTCACAACCACAGCTAAAACCAGGCTCGTTTTTGAGGAATCCCAAAATTTGCCTCGAGAATCGTCAGAATCTTTAAAGTTTAACCTCAAGAAAACTGAAGATCAAAATAAACAGTAAAAAAAAACAACGGAGAATTTGCCCGGGCTAAATATAAGCCCTTGGAAGCTTGAAGATCAAAATAAATGCTCATTTTTAGGAGATTTCACAAGAAACAGGGGTAAATTTGTCCGAGAACTCTAGTAAGCCTGAAGACAAGAATTCATGGTCGTTTCAGGAAATTTCACAAGAGATAGCACTACATTTGTCGAAGCTAAGGTCAAACCCTAGGAAGTTCGAAGATCTAAATTCAGATTCATTTTAGGAATTTCCAAAAGAAACAGCTCCATATTTGTCCAGGCTAAGTTTAAACCCAAGGAGCCTAGAAGAACACAATTCACATTTATGTCAAGAAAGTTTCTTTCCCGAAAGTGGAAATTCGGTGCCAAATTTGGAAAAACGGCCCAAGGAAGCTCCGAAACCTTCGAAAATAACGTCAAGGAAGCTAGACCGAAAGGAATCTACCAATTATCAAGAGACTTTTGATTTTCTTAAAAATGCCGCTAGAAATGATGCAGGGACTCCGAATGTGAATCAAGCTGTCGATTCAGAAGGAGAAGTCAAGTTTACTTCTAAATCACATGGAAGATCGCAGACCTTTTGCTCCTCTAAGGCATCATTAACTGGAATTAAGAACACTCCTACTTCAAAGTTGTACAGAGCACAGAAGTTTTTGTTGCCTTCCGATCGTCACCGTGCTGAAGCAGCATCCCGACTAAAGGCCATGGAAAATGAGCAAATTCAGGCTGGATGGGTCATGGAAGTAGTAGCACACCTCTAGCTTTTTTCTTTATTATCAAAGTTTCATTCGTTGTGGATGCTAGGAAAGGTTCTAGGATGTGTCATGATTTCTATGAGTATTGTTAATCTTTACCCTCTTATTCCTAGACAATTATGGGCATCATCGTATCTTGCACTGCCCCTTTCATGGTGATAGATGGAAAATTTGTTTGTTGGTTATAATTTGACCTACAAACATGGTGATATCACTACTCCCATTTTTCTTTGTCATCTCAATGCTTCCTTGGGAGATCCTTTCCAAATAATATTATTCTTACTTTTACTTAGTTTTTATGGTTTGAAGTTCACCTCTTTGGGTTTATCCTTAATGTATATTAGCATTTCTTTAGTCACATAGAGGAAATAAAGAAAAAGAGAAAGAGATAGAGATAGCAAGAGAGATAAAGAAAGAGAGATAGAGGAAACTAGAGAAGATGAAAAATATAGATATAAAGTCACATAGAGAGAATAAAGAGACAAAGAGTAGTAGACAAAGACATATATAGAGATAGATAGATCAATAGACCAAGAGGGAGATGGGAACAGAAAGAAGGGGAGATAAACTATCTCTTGCTCTCTTTGTCTCTCCCTCTTTCTATCTTTGTTTCCCTCTCCCTCATCCTCTCTCTCCATATCCATCTCCATCTTCCTCTCTATCTCTATCTCCTTACATCTCTCTCTTCCCCCTCTATCTTTTCCACTATACTTATCTCTTTATCTCTCCCTTTTTCTATCCCTACCTCCTCCTCTCTCCCTATCGCTCCCCTTTATATCTATCTAATTCTCCTTTATCATTTATCTATTTATATCCCTCTCTCCCTTCCTATATATATACATATATATCCCTCTCTATATGTATCTCCATTTATCTCTCTTACTCACACACACAAACTCCTTGTTTATCCCTCCCTATCTCCATCTCTTTATCTCTCCCTCTTCTCTCTATCTCTCTATCACTATATCTCACCATCTATATCTCTCTCTATCTCTCACACTTCCTATATATCTCTCTATCTCTACCCGTCACTCTCTACCTCACTATCTCACTATCTTTATTTCTCCCTCTACCTCTCTCTACCACTTTATCTATTTGTCTCCCTCTTCCTCTCTCACCATATCTTCATTTCTACCTTTATCTTCCTCTCTCATCCTTTATCTCTAGACATGTCTCCTCTCTACCCATCCATCTCTCTCCCCCCCTCTCTCTCCCTCTTCCTAGACCTCAATATCTATATCTCTTTGCCTCTCCAGCTCTATCTCTCCATATGTCTTCTTCCATATCTCCCTATATCTCTATCCCATTATCTCTTCATCTCTCTCTCTATCTACCCTTACACCTCTCTCTACCAATTGACCTCATGTACACCAAAAATTGTAAAAAATATATCAAAACTTTCCCTACTTGACCTTACATAACTCTTTCAACTCTTTATCCTGATGATGGATCATTGAGTGTGATCCAAAATGTTGATGCAAAAAACTAACACACAATCAAATCTAGAAGCAAATGATGGATCACTGAATGTGATCTGAAACGTTGATTCAAAAAACTAGCACACAATCAAATCCAGAAGCCAGGTCAAATACATCAAGTTCCTCAATGGCAGGAAAAAGCTTATTCTTCCTTTTTGAATTTTGTGCTCAAGCAGCCAATGAAGTCAAATACTTCAAGTTCCTCAATAGCAGAAAATCTGACTGACATCACTATTGAAAGCACTCCGAACAGAAACAAAGGTAAACATGACAGCTTCTTTAAGACATCTGGTGGATCAGAGAATGAGACCTCATGGGTTTCCTGTGATGATGGATCAGTATTATTCTTCACATCCTTACTCTCAAACAAATCTTTGGGGATCAAGGGTTGTGATTATTCAGACATGGCTGTGGAGCTTTCGTCTCACACATAATTATTTCAGAAGACAAGAACGGCAATGGGGCGCCAGAGAGGATTGGAGATTCGTAGACATGCGAAGGAAAAATGCCAGCAACTGGTTTCTGCATGGTTGAGACCGTGACGCGACTGTTGTTAGAGGTGAGAGAATCTGAATGGGGGCGTATTACCTATTGCTGTGTTTTATTTAATTCTCAAAATAGTTTTGTTGCCATCTGTTAAATGAGGGCGTTGGCTGTGTGTCTTTTTAATTTGTGGCTAATAAGTCTTTATGCTTTTCCCCAAATGGTTCATGTGCCTTGTCTATGCCTTCACAATTGCAGTTCTTGTAAAGTTCTGAAGCCTTTTCAATAATTATAGTTTGCTGTGTTTTATTTAATTCTCAAAATAGTTCTGTTGCCATCTGTTAAATGAGGGCGTTGGCTGTGTGTCTTTTTAATTTGTGGCGGAAAATACATATAATCTTCATTAGGTATGAGATCCTACATTATGTTGTATTTCTAGGTTCTTCTCTCTTTTTCTTTTGGGTAATTTTTTTGGGATGACATATGTACCTTTTTCCTTTGATAGTTTAAATTCACTCCAAAATTGGAATATACACCTGCCATTTCCAATAAATAATGTAATGTCTTTGTCACCATGTTCTTTTTCTACATTTTGATAGCAAGCACAGTTACTTTTTTTGTCATACTTTTCTACTTCTATTTCCATAGCTATTATGGTATATTGTTTTTACTTCACATATCCTTGCGATTGAATGTTATGCTGTTACAATTCTGTGAGTTTGAAATCATATATCCCAACTTGCCCATTAATATCTTGTAGAGTGGTTCTACAATGTCAGCGAGACCAATAGTACTTATGTCATCTCCAATGGTTGTATCAGAGTTAGGAACACAAAATATAGTAGTGGCACAAACCCTTATGAAATATTCCTCCATACCTCCTCAACCATAACCAAACCATTGAATAATTTGAATCCATCTTGATTGTTCATGTCAAAGCTAAGAAAAAGTGTTAAACAAATATCCAAACCATTTGAGATTTTTGCTTATAACCTTTGATACTCAACCGATATGTTCACTATTACATGCAAATTAAAAAAAGTTGCATTTCAAAATAATAATACAACAAGAGCTCAAGGTTTGCAATGACCACTTGTCGCATATAGCAATTAATTATCAAATTATATTTTCCAAATTTACTAAGGTTGATCCATTTCAAACAATATAACTATTCCAACCAAAAATTCGGCGTACCCAATTGCACACAAAAAGTGCAATAGCTAGTTAATAATATATAAATTAAAAGAAAAGTATAAATCATATTTTTAATGCTACTTAGAGTTTTGTCGAGCAAAATAGATTTTTTCGTCAGCATGTTACTAAAATTTTAGGGAGAATTGAAATTTAATAAATTTAGTCGGAATGCACGTACCTCATATTTACTTATGTGCTCTTGACAGAACGGTACGTTTGACCACGGGAACATTCCATGATGCATGATGCAGCCATACATGCCCCAGTGCATTCCTCGGGATAGATAGATGCTGCCGTGCATTCCTAGGGCTGGATAGCCAACGCCCACAGTTTGCACCTCCTTTAAGATATGATTATGTCGGTTTTTAACCAACGGTTCTTGTATTTTGTAAGAAAATATTATAGAAATTAAAAACCGTGGATTCGTTCTCACTCTTCCCAAAGAATATGGGCATCATATATTATGCACTTGGAGATATGCGCTCAAACAGCATCATGCCACGTCTCTTGTTAAATATGGTACGTGTTCTTTCATTTACTGTCACAATTAAACCCCAATCGTGGTTGATGGGTTGGACTCATTAATATCGATGAAAAGCATGTCATCTACCGCATGCAGGTTTAATGAATTTTACGCTGGGGTTTCGATGTTCATGCAAGTTGAAGTAGCCTGTCTGCGTTTCCTATTTACTTATTTAGATGGTTTTTTCAAGCGGTTTTCTTTGGGATGAGATTGGCAATGATAAGGAGAGCAAGCAAACACGGCGAATTCTATTTCATGTTTCAGTCTGCTTAACTGTGCGCTGTTTTAATACCAACCTTTGCATTGTAATGCGATGGCTATTAACCCTCCATTACTTTTACCAGTGGCGTTGGAGGAATTTTGCGTTTTTTTAAGTTAATGTCGCTTTCCAGCCTATTTTCAAAAATGTCCATTCATGAAATTTTATCTTTGAGGTATAATGCATGTGACAGAGAGATTAAGATTTTTTGGTGTCACCACAGTTCATTTTTATTTTTCCCCTAAAATTTTAAACTAAATTTGGGTATGCTCTTTTATTTCAATTGTTTTTTTATTCCTCCTACAGAACCCAACAGAGAAAGGGCCATAATTTCAAACATATTTGGGTGCCGTAAGCGTTGTGTTGGTGCTGCTAAATGCGGGAACACTGGAAGGGCTTTGCTGGTACAGCGCACCTAAGTGGGAGGTAAGGATTTTAATGGATCCTTGCTTAGGCTATGAAGCTTGTCGGTGTCTACACAAATTCGTCCATTTTGCTACTCGTTATTGATGCCATGCATTTATCATAGTTCATATTCTCAATACTTCACATGACTGTAATGAAGATATCATGCTATTTATGCGCTTCATTTCAGAATATAAGTTGAGGCACATTAATGCCTGAATAAATTATATTTCTTGTACTTACTTGACGTTAACGTCTAAACTTTTGTCAAAATTTAAATTAAAATAGCTTAGTAAATTTAGGTACCCCCAGCCTTCCTTGTCATGCCTGCCTCCCCGTTCACGAGGTCGCCTATCCTTTCAATCCACAACCCATCCCTGGAGCATTCAGGCCGTATTGTTATATATACAGTGTATATCTCAGCGGGCTATTTTGCACTTTCAATTGATTAACCTCATCTAAAATGTTCAAAAAATTAGGTTTGTCAGTTAACAATTTTTAAAAATACTAATACAGAAAGATTACACTTGACATACAGTAGTAGTAAAGCCTATTTGTCAACTTTTTTGGGTTCTGGCTTACACTGTAAAGTAAGAATATATATTTACTGTTCTTTGGATGAAAAATATTTGCTATCGGTAAATACTTATTAGCCTTTTTGTCTTATGTGTTAGTTGTCATCCCCAACATCAGGCCTAAATTTGATGGTCGACCCTACCTATCGTGTAATTATTTTGTACAGTTGTCTACTTACGGGCCTAAATTTGGCGGTCAATCCTGCCTGTCAAGCTAATTTTTGTGACGGCTATCCATTCATAGTTATTGTTCAAAAGTGAAAATATATTTCATTTGAAAAACATATATTACAGATTAGGTATATATTTTAGTACGATCTTACATGATTTTAACAGTCCGTCCAAAATTACCCCTTTATGTAAATCGAGATTAGATATTTTTGTGACAGTTGTCTATTCAAAGCATTCTAATTTGAGTTCATTTTAGAGGCTTATGTTTACATAATTCAAAGTGAATTATCCTATAAACTAATTAAAAAGTGATTGGGTTTGCCAAGGGCCTAAATTTGATGGCCATATTGAAGCATTTTTGCCGTAAAATACAATCAAAATATTAGGAAGACTGTATCACACGATAGGAGAGATTTGGTTTAGACCCTAAAATGTATATAGGATTATTCTGACATATATATTTAGTTGGCATGAGTTTTCCACAGTCCATATATATTTAGTTTATATATAATTTTTATAATATGTCTTAGTGTTTGAAGGGCAACTTCTACTGGATGATGGCCCTGTGGATCGCCATTTGGCAAGTGCAGATTATTTACGGAATCAAAACACCCTTTCAAAAGCAAATAAAGCATAGGCAGTTCCATAAAAGAATTTCTAATTTTATCAAGCGATCTACTATTTTCCGTACATTCACTAAATGCCAAGTCTCCTCTAATTGGTTATAAAGAATATATTTGCACCTTATAAATTTATAATGGAAAAAGGAAAGACTTTTTTAAACAAAACTTACCAAGTTATAGCGCAGAGTGGAAAGATTAAACCACTTATAGGAAAATTCAAAGTAATAAATTTAGAACCAAAAATCCTTCATAAGAAACATTTTTAAAGGCAACTGGAATTTGATAGTTTGTGGACCATTTTTAATTTTTAGGCCCTATTTTACAATTATAAATTTTTTTAGACTGTATAATTTGACTTTATATAACTGTATACATGACACTAAATTTATTCTGGGGAAATATGATATATAATTTTAACTTATAATACATATTATTTTGTAAAGAAAAATAATTTCATAAAAATATCTATCAATTTAAAATACTTTTCACAAATAAAACATGAATGATTTTTTTCAACTACTAGATGTCCCTTGACCATCCTGGGGATGGCCAGACGTCGCCAATGGCAGGGCAAGTTTTTATAATGTTTTAAAAAATCAAATCATTCATGACGTTAAAAAAGACTATTAAATATATCATGACAGAATATTTAACAGCATTATAACAGCAGTATATGTAAGAATTCGTCTCCTTCCAACTTCTGAAACTCTGTACTTCTGATGAGGGGTTTTGAATCTGTTTGTGTTTTTTTTTTGTATATTTGCTTTTTTTTGTGTATTTTTTGAAATATAATGTCAGGCATGAAATAAAATACTGGAAAATGTAATATAAAACCCTACTGCAGCAAATAGATAATTTTATTGATTCACTTTAAAAGCTTTTACAATAAGGCATACCTGGAGTACGATCTTCTCCTATTAAAAGGATGCTGCAAATCCTTATTCTGAAATTCTTCAAACGCCAAAGAGAAATATTCAAACAAATATCAAATCTTGGTTATTCAGAATTGAGCTCTTAAGTCCCTTTTTATTCTTTTCCTGGAGGAGCTCACACACTTTTCTCACCAATGTGGGATAAAAGATATATTTTTCCAATAGGTCGATTCCCTCCATTTTGCCTTTTTAAATCATTTTAAATAATATAATGTTTGCACTTTAAGAACATTAAAATATGTCCTTATAACTGGCATCCAATTAATTAATTGAAATGCCCCCCTTTTAATGACTTAGGACCCCTCAAGTCATAAAGTGCAAATATAATGTTATAACATAACATTAAAATATTAATTATTATTAAAGTTACCTTTAATAATATTTAAACGTTATAACTTAGACAAAACTCCTTATCTCCACCAATTCACCTGGATTCGGGAATTGACACTGCCAACATATAATCTTCAGGTGCCCTGCTATAAATAGAAATGTTGGCCGGCTGACTTACTAAAAATAGTAAGTATGTGAAACTGAGTCAACCGAAGGCTAAGCTTGAACCCACACAAGACGCTGAAGGAGAGAAACCACCAAAAGAGACCCTCTATCCAGACATATTAGAGCCTACGAGGGCCAGGAATAGGCTAAATCCAGCGAATTTTGATGCTCTCGAAATTGGGGACATTACAGTATAACACGACAACATTATAACAGCAGCAATAAATATATCATGACAGCAGTATAACAGCAATAAATTTAATCACGAAATCAGCGACAGAAGTATAACAGCAATAAATTATCTTGATTCAGATTCATAGCTAACGATATAAGTTATATAGTATATAAAAGTTAGCACTAGCAGAAATAATTTGAATTTCTGATTTAATTGTTCAAACTTTAAACTCAGTCTCAAACTTATTTTTTTTTGTTATTGGAGTCAGTTATTGTTGTCAGTTACAAATGAGATTAAAGGTGCATTGGCTTTGGTCTGGTACAATGTTGTATTGTGGAGAAGTGCAGACAAACAATTTTTTTGGAAATTTGGTTGGCATGCAGGCTTCCTCAGAATTGTCCAGCATCATTTAGCTCTCATGTTATATTGCCGCTGTTATACTGCTCTTCGTTAACTCGTAGAAATTTGAGTTTCACTCTCTCATATATATATATATATATATGGGTTTTTTTAAGGACATCTTTTAGAGGATTGCAATTAGAAAAGGAGGGAAAATTTTGAAATATAAGGAAATTTCAAATATTCATTTGATGAACATTGACCAGGCATTCATCAACCTTTGTGAGCATGAGCAATTGAAGAGGAATTATGATGTTTCTTTTATATATATATATATATACATTGACCAGGCATTCATCAACCTTTGTGAGCATGAGCAATTGAAGAGGAATTATGATGTTCTTTATATATATATATATATATATAAGAAGCACGGGTTAATAAAGACATGTCCAGCAGGAGATTGAAGATCTCTTGAAGCCTTCAAGATTGTATTTCTGCAGTCAAACTCATCAACAAAGAGGAATTGTTAAGTAAAAAGATAAATGGTTTGTTCCAGTTTGACCTCAGCTGGGATTGTAATAGATGGGATTGTACTATGAGTTGTCCGTGCAGGGCATGATTGATACATTTTTGCATTATGAAAGTGACATTTCCTGCTTACTATAACTTAACTTTTATTCAGCATTATAATGATTGTAGTATTCCAACTTCGTTTGTAGTAGTCCTTGTATACTGGACAAATTGAGCAATGTATGAATCGAGAATATCCTTGATTGTGACTTAAAACTATAAAGATGCAGAGATCTGCAACAGGGGATATGTATTTTGTAGATTTTGTGATCATCATTAGTCATTGGTCTATTACTTGGTCAGATTTATAGTTACAATTGATGTGGACTTATTCTAAGTAATGTGTAGCTCTGTATCAAGATTCAAATGAGTTTGGTGGTGGTTTGGGGGCCCAAATGAAGACCTTCAAACCACACAGACTTTCATGGCACGCACCATTTTTATAATGTTAACTATGGTTTAGACAAATGACTTGAAAACTTTAGATAATCTGACGGTTGCAAACTCTATTAGACGATAAGGTTTCAATCTTTTCTAATGGTAGTTCAGTTATAGTACTGTTAAAGCCCTAGCCATGATATCTTTTAGTGTGGGGGCATGACCTTCGTACTAAATCTTGATTGATAGAGTATTAATTAACATGAATGGTTCTTGATTTTTTGTAAATCTTAAATGGGCATGCCATTAGCCAAACAGGCATTGAAAGGTTGTAATTTTGAAAAATAAGCAAAATATGCTTGGGTATGTTAGGGGATGTCTAGCCATCCTTGGGACAGTTGGGGGACATCCCTTGGCTATCGCAGGGATGGCTAACAAATCCAAGTGTCCCCTAAAATAAATTGTGTGTGCCAGAGATGTTTCCAATTTTTTCACAAAACAGGGGACAGGGTGGGGATGTTTCCTATCATCCCCACATCCCCGAAATGTCCTCTATAGGGGATGGGGTCATATTTGGCAGGGGATGCATTGAAACAAGTCATGCCCTCACTTTGAAACAGCCCATATACATCTCTTCCAAAATGTATAAAAGAATGCATATAAAATCTCAGAAGGAAGATCTAGTCATTTGTTAGTGAGTGACCCTCCCTTGTAAGCAAAAATATCAACTAATGTAAATGG
>VDFB02159647.1:0-12934 GCA_007258455.2 Sequoia sempervirens | reverse complement strand
GTTATTGGAATAGTCATATGTGTGGACCCGAGTTCAACCATAAGGAGGAGGGATGGGACTGAAGTTCTTCGAAGGAGCATCAAGTTGATAGATATCTCTTCATCTACCATTAATATTACTTTTTGGGGTCCAACAACTGAAAAAGAAGGCAAAGAAATTCAAGATATGTATCACTCAAATCATGTTATTGTACTTGCAATAAAAAATGGTCGTGTCACTGAATATAATGGTAAGGTCATAAGCACTTTGGCAAGCACCCACCTATTTATAAACCCAATCTTAAAAGAGGCAGAAGAGCTCAAATCATGGTTTGAACAAAATGGGACTGATATTACTCCATCAAATATACAACCTTTGGATGCACCTCTCGTGCTTATGAGAAAAACAATTGCTAATATTGAACAACAAACTACCAATGTGAAACAAATTGTCCAATGCACTCTAAAAGCAACAGTGCAATTCATAAAAACAAATTCATTTTGCTATCCATCTTGTCCCCTTGAGTTAGATGGAAAACAATGTAAAAAAAAGGTTGTCCAAAATGCTGATCAAACATGGTATTGTTCAAAGTGCAAAGCTACGACTGCTAAATGTGACTACAGATACATACTTCAACTAAAGCTAGCAGATCATACAGGAATATTATGGGCTATTGCTTTTGAAGAACCAGCCACCACACTTCTTGGAATGTCTGCAAATGATTTATACATGTTGCAATTCAATCCTGGAAAAGAAATTGAATCTAAGACCATAATAAAGGGAGTATTATTCAAGCAATTTATCTTCACAATCACCAATTCCTATGATTCAAGTGGTGTTGAAGGACGGGTAAAATCAACAATCACAAAGGTTGATGAGTTGGATCTTGTTGCAGAAAATTTGCTCATGTTGGGTGGCATCAATGATATGTGTCATATTACTAGTGTTTAGGTATAGGTTGATTGCTTATGTAATGTATATATAGTTTTCTAGCATCTTATATAGTATACTTTGTATACTTTTTACTACATACATGGAATTTTAAAGTCACATGTGTATTGAAGAGATTGTTATAATGAAAACAATGTCATTGATCTCTTCCATCAAATTAAAATGATTGAAGAACTCGTTCAATACAATCAACAATGTAATGTAAATACAATTTTGTAACATCTTACATAGTACACTTTGTATACTTTTTTATGCATACATGGAATTCCAAAGTCACATGTGTATTGAATATATTGTTAATCTTATGTATATAGCATACTAATAATATCTCAAAATAATTATCAAAATTAGAATGATTGAGTTACTCATTCCATACAATGGATAATTCTCCCCACGCAAGTTTATATTCTTTAATTTTATATGTTTTTGTAATTGTGCATTTGATGATGGTAGCTCCTATTCCTTTACAGATGGCGAGCTCAAACCCTAGAAGCATGCAATCTCGTAAAAGAAGTCATGACTATTATAGTCAACATAAAGAAGAAATAAGCATTCGTCGTCATATGCAACGCATAGGCAAACAAACAATACAGGCTAACACACCAACATCCCAAAATGAACACCCTTCTGACCAAGGGTTGTCAAAGTCTGCACACCAAACAATGCAAAATCTCCAAAATCACGCCACAAGCCTACCACAAACCAACATAGACTTTGTTGCAGCGTCTAAACGATTTCGCTCAAAAATAGATAAACTATCAAACATGCCAACTTGCACAATTTGCCATGAAAGCTACCCAGGAATACAGACCAACTCAACACAAAGTGGTCCAATTTGTGTTAGATGCTTTCGTGAGAAAGGTAGACATCGTTTCTTATCGTCCAACTCTATGGACTCAGGAGTACAACCTTACGAGTTACGAAAACTCACACAAGTCGAAGAAATACTTATAACACGAGTCAATCCAATAATACAAGTTACTCATGCTCGTGGAGGCCAATACAAATATAGTGGACACACAATTTGTTTCCCACAAGATATCAAAACCATAGCAAAATACCTACCACATAAAATTGCAACCTTGGATGTGTTGGTGGTTCAAAGAACCAATACAAAAGGTGACCATTACGATTGCTATGTAAGTAGGCATCGTGTTTGGTCCGCACTAAAATATAAACTCACATATGACCCTTACTACAAAGACATCGAGGTGGATTTTGCATCCCTCGAAGAACTCCCTGATACATATACAAACATTTCTAATATGCTTCATAACATTATTGATACCAATGAACATATGGTTGCACCAAACAATGCATCAACCTTTGATGATAACCCAACAGACAATGATTTCACTTCCTCCTCATCATTTATGGCTAGATTACCAAATAAACGCCATGAACTAGATATCATCAAAGAAACATTGCAAGTTAGAGATCAAAATGACACCATTATTGATTGGCCAACACTTGAGTCTTCACCAGTTAATGAATATAACACAGAGGGCCTTTTAGACATGGCTTTTCCTTCACTCTTTCCAAAGGGTAGTGCACTACATTTGCAACCTCGCTATAGGCAAGTTGATATGCACGAATATGTGTTACACCTAATGAGGTTTCATGATAATAGATTTGGAAGCCATCCAAGGTTTAGATATTTTGTCTTGAACCTGTTGATGCGACACCGAAGCCAAGGTGTTGCCTCTATTTTTGTTAACAAAAATGTTGAGGATTGCATTCCAACCACCATTGACAATCTTCGTCGCCACATACAACAATTGTCAAACACTAAATTAGCAAAACAGTTGATGCATTATGGATCCTCCCTTAGAGGCACACGAGCATATTGGAATAAGTGTCGCGGTGAGCTGTCGAACATGATCAACCAAATAGACTCCCCCACGCTATTCTTCACCTTAAGTGCTGCAGATACAAAATGGCCTGATTTACACCAACTATTTTCAAAGGGAGCAACACCAACATCAGAAAACAATAGGGATCGCATAGATAACATTGTTACTAACCCACATACCACGTCCTTATACTTACATCGGCAATTCACAATATTTCGTGAAGAGGTCTTAGAGAAGCTCTTCTATGCAACAGACTATTGGTATAGATACGAGTGGCAACATCGAGGGTCTGCCCATGTACATGGGTTCATTTGGCTCCAAGGGGCACCAAACATGGACAAACTTGACTGGAGCAATCATACTAATGTAAACATAGCTAAATCATTCTTTGACAAATATGTAAGTTCTTGGAATCCTCGTAATCCAATAGATAGGAACAACACCCGACATCGATCTCTACAAGACGATCCATGCTTATTAACAACGGCTGAAATATTTGCTACAAATACACTTATCGACTATGAAGAGTTACTCAACCGTGTCCAAAGACACACCAAATGTTCAGAATCTACCTGCCTTCGAAAGAAAGGAACCAACATGGAGTGTTGGTATAATGCGCCCTGGCCAGAATGTGCCACCACTTCCTTGTGCAGTGATGCACATGGGAAGAAAAAATTCTCCCCTGCACACAATGATGATAGGTTGAATATACATAGTCCAAAAATGCTTTCCATATGGAGAGCCAATATGGATTGTCAACCCGTGCTTTCAAAAACACTTGTCTTAAAGTACATTGCAAAATATGCTGCGAAAGCAGAACAAAAATTTGAAAGTTGTAT
The DNA here is from genome assembly GCA_007258455.2 of Sequoia sempervirens. Lineage (NCBI taxonomy): Eukaryota > Viridiplantae > Streptophyta > Pinopsida > Cupressales > Cupressaceae > Sequoia > Sequoia sempervirens. The sequence goes on along the minus strand of VDFB02159647.1, from coordinate 9,312 downwards.
CGATATGTTAATACGCATTTGTAGAAATCAAGCACCAGAAGACAAAGCTCTCTCAGCATATAGAAAATTCATGTCTGATATTATTGCTGATCGTGATATAGGTGCACAAGAAACGTGCCACATGCTGCACAAATTTCCCCTCGTTGTTTGCATCCGCACATTCATGACACTTAATGTTGGGCAAAAAATTTTCAATCGAATTAGGACAAACCCAAGCGAAAACACATTGCAACCAACTTATCTCCAATTGTACACACAACGTCCTCCTCAAATGGATAAAGTAACACTACTTGAATCTGCACAATCATTCTCATTCTCATCAAATCGCAAAGGAGGTAACTGGAAAGAAAGGAAACAAAAGGCAATTATCAGTGTCTTTCCCCGATTTAGTGCTATTCCAATGGAAGATTCAGACCATTTTGAGACATTCTGTTGGAGCGAATTACTTCTTTACAAGCAATTTCGAGACTTGGTCATAGAAATTGGAATCGTTAAAGAGGATATTGTTGCAAACTAGAAGGAGATGAAAATACTTAAATATAATGTATGGCATATTGAACGTAAACCTAATGAAGAGGGTAATCAAGAAGATGCAGAAGTAGAGCTTGAAAGCAATATAGGAGATACAATACAGTTGAATGAGTGGGAATTCCTATCACAATTGGGTCTTGGTACTCATGGAAATCTTAATTCCCTTGATATGCTTGGAAGACGCGACTTTGACACTTCCAACAACTGGAATGAACATATAGTGCCTAAATCTTTACATGAAACTGCAGAGCAATTCGTAAGCACAAACAAGGTGTACCATAATGTCGGCCAAACACCATTTGAGTTTAACAACCTCTGAAATCCACTCTCCTCGAAACAACAACTCGCTCTAACACTTGTACTGGACCATTGCAATGCTTGTGCATTCGATAAACCCTTGCACATGATCATACAAGGCACAACAGGAACAGGGAAATCTTATCTCATTCATTGCATTAAACACTCCCTTTCTAGTTTAGCACCCCAACAACATAACCCACTCCTTGTAGTTGCTCCTACAGGAATTGCAGCATTCAACATACATGCCTCAACTATACATTCAGCCCTCAAGATTCCTATCAAAGAAATGCAACCATTAAAGGGTCAATCACTTGCACTATTTCAACAAAACATGAGACACATAAAATACCTCCTTATTGATGAGATGAGCTTTCTAGGCCCAAAATTACTCTTGAAGATTGATACTAGGCTACGTGAGGCTTTCCCCCACCAACAACACTTGGCCTTTGGTGGAATATCTATCATTCTTGTAGGTGACTTTGTACAGCTACCCCCTGTTATGGACAAACCTATCTACGCCTCCCACACAAATGTGAAAGCCCTATGGGAACAATTCACTACTATTGTCACACTAGAAACAATATTTCGTCAACATGGGGACACCCAAGCTCAAACTAACTTCCGAAGAACTCTACAAAACATCCGTAATGCAGAACCAAATGAACAAGATTGGGAGCTACTAATGAACCGCACAAACACACAACTATCAAACAATGAAAAAAGGTCTTTTGACCTAGCAATGCACCTGTTTCCTACGAATGATTTAGTTGGAACACACAACAAAAAAAAGCTTCACTTGTTAAATCAGCCTATAGCACTAAGTATTTCAGAACAAACATCCACAAAACCAAACATCGACATTGATGTTGACCAACTTCCCCATGAACTCCTCCTATGTAGAGGCCAACGCATCATGCTAACTACAAACCTATGGATTCAGGCAGGCCTTGTAAATGGTTCTCTTGGAGAGGTCTTAGATATTGTATATACAGAAAGCTCTAAACCACCTAATTTACCATTATATGTAGTAGTAAAATTTGATACTTACAATGGCCCACCTTGGAACATAGACGCTCCAACAACTATTCCAATAGCACCAATATCTCTAGGTAACCACAGAAAGCTACCACTATGCATGGCATGGGCAATTACAATACACAAATCCCAAGGATTAACAATTGAAAGAGCAACTATCGATATAGGTAAAAAAGAAAGACAAGGATTGACTTTTACAGCTATATCTAGAGTTAAATCAATACAAGGACTTAGGATAGAACCACCGTTTTCCTTCGATCGATACTCAAGAATGAAGAATAATCCATACACAATTATCAGGAAAAAAGAAGAGCATCGACTACATCTCTCATTATAATGAGTATAGGTACACATACATAAACATACCACTCTCTCAATACATTGTATTTGTTTACCTTACTCCTTACCATATTAATACATTACATTTTACTATTTCTATACTTACACCACACTTGCAATCACATGCAGGTGGATGTTCCACATTCGTACACTCTTGCAACGATTGCTTTAGTATAGCTACTAGTATTTACTTCCACCCAAAACATAATCTTTCACCCTTTTTTTCAAATTTTGTAGTTTGCATAAAACCATCATTGCATTAACAAATTGGGTTGCCTAACCTGTTCTTAGATTGTGCAGGATATTATAACAAAAGAAAAACACAAAAAAGATATGCCAATTCATCCAATGCCAACACATGGACCCAACAAATACAGACAACCAACATAGATGAAATTGTTGTAGAACCCGCACAAACACACACCTATCAAACAATGAAAAAAGGTCTTTTGACCTAGCAATGCACCTATTTCCTACGAATGATTTAGTTGGAACACACAACAAAAAAAAGCTTCACTTGTTAAATCAACCTATAGCAATTAGTATTTCAGAACAAACATCCACAAAACCAAACATCGACATTGATGTTGAACAACTTCCCCATGAACTCCTCCTATGTAGAGGCCAACGCATCATGCTAACTACAAACCTATGGATTCAGGCAGGCCCTGTAAATGGTTCTCTTGGAGAGGTCTTAGATATTGTATATACAGAAAGCTCTAAACCACCTAATTTACCATTATATGTAGTAAAATTTGATACTTACAATGGCCCACCTTGGAACATAGACGCTCCAACAACTATTCCAATAGCACCAATATCTCTAGGTAACCACAGACAGCTACCACTATGCATGGCATGGGCAATTACAATACACAAATCCCAAGGATTAACAATCGAAAGAGCAACTGTCGATATAGGTAAAAAAGAAAGACAAGGATTGACTTTTACAACTATATCTAGAGTTAAATCAATACAAGGACTTATGATAGAACCACCGTTTTCCTTCGATCGATACTCAAGAATGAAGAATAATCCATACACAATTATCAAGAAAAAAGAAGAGCTTCGACTACATCTCCTCTCATTATAATGAGTACAGGGACACATACATAAACATACCACTCTCTCAATACATTGTATTTGTTTACCTTACTCCTTACCATATTAATACATTACATTTTACTATTTCTATACTTACACCACACTTGCAATCACATGCAGGTGGATGTTCCACATTACTATACTCTTGCAACGGTTGCTTCAATATAGCTACTAGTATTTACTTCCACCCAAAACATAATCTTTCACCCTTTTTTTCAAATTTTGCAGTTTGCATAAAACCATCATTGCACTAACAAATTGGGTTGCCTAACCTGTTCTTAGATTGTGCAGGCTATTATAACAAAAGAAAAACACAAAAAAGATATGCCAATTCATCCAATGCCAACACATGGACCCATCAAATACAGACAACCAACATAGATGAAATTGTTGTAGAACCCAAGACAAACACACAGCCTATCAAACAATGAAAAGCTCTCTTTGACCCAGCAATGCACCTGCTTCCTATGAATGATTTTAGTTGGAACACACAACAAAAAAAGCTTCACTTGTTAAATCAGCCTATAGCACTAAGTATTTCAGAACAAACATCCACAAAACCAAACATCGACATTGATGTTGACCAACTTCCCCATGAACTCCTCCTATGTAGAGGCCAATGCATCATGCTAACTACAAACCTATGGATTCGGGCAGGCCTTGCAAATGGTTCTCTTAGAGAGGTCTTAGATATTGTATATACAGAAAGCTCTAAACCACCTAATTTACCATTATATGTAGTAGTAAAATTTGATACTTACAATGGCCCACCTTGGAACATAGATGCTCCAACAACTATTCCAATAGCACCAATATCTCTAGGTAACCACAGATAGCTACCACTATGCATGGCATGGGCAATTACAATACACAAATCCCAAGGATTAACAATCGAAAGAGCAACTATCGATATAGGTAAAAAAGAAAGACAAGGATTGACTTTTACAGCTATATCTAGAGTTAAATCAATACAAGGACTTAGGATAGAACCACCCTTTTCCTTCGATTGATACTCAAGAATGAAGAATAATCCATACACAATTATCAGGAAAAAAGAAGAGCATCGGCTACATCTCCTCTCATTATAATGTGTACAGGTACAGATACATAAACATACCACTCTCTCAATACATTGTATTTGTTTACCTTACTCCTTACCATACTAATACATTACATTTTACTATTTCTATACTTACACCACACTTGCAATCACATGCAGGTGGATGTTCCACATTCATATACTCTTGCAACGGTTGCTTCAATATAGCTACTAGTATTTACTTCCACCCAAAACATAATCTTTCACCCTTTTTTTCCAAATTTTGCAGTTTGCATAAAACCATCATTGCACTAACAAATTGGGTTGCCTAACCTGTTCTTAGATTGTGCAGGCTATTATAACAAAAGCAAAACACAAAAAAGATATGCCAATTCATCCAATGCCAACACATGGACCCATCAAATACAAACAACCAACATAGATGAAATTGTTGTAGAACCCTCGCACAAACACACAGCCTATCAAACAATGCAAAAGCTCTTTTGACCTAGCAATGCACCCGCTTTCCTATGAATGATTTCAGCTGAACACACAACCAAAAAAAAATCTTCACTTGTTAAATCACCCTATAGCACTTAGTATTTCAGAACAAACATCCACAAAACCAAACATCGACATTGATGTTGACCAACTTCCCCATGAACTCCTCCTATGTAGAGGCCAATGCATCATGCTAACTACAAACCTATGGATTCAAGCAGGCCTTGTAAATGGTTCTCTTGGAGAGGTCTTAGATATTGTATATACAGAAAGCTCTAAACCACCTAATTTACCATTATATGTAGTAGTAAAATTTGATACTTACAATGGCCCACCTTGGAACATAGACGCTCCAACAACTATTCCAATAGCACCAATATCTCTAGGTAACTACAGACAGCTACCACTATGCATGGCATGGGCAATTACAATACACAAATCCCAAGGATTAACAATCGAAAGAGCAACTATCGATATAGGTAAAAAAGAAAGACAAGGATTGACTTTTACAGCTATATCTAGAGTTAAATCAATACAAGGACTTAGGATAGAACCACCCTTTTCCTTCGATCGATACTCAAGAATGAAGAATAATCCATACAGAATTATCAGGAAAAAAGAAGAGCATCGACTACATCTCCTTTCATTATAATGAGTACAGGTACACATACATAAACATACCACTCTCTCAATACATTGTATTTTTTTACCTTACTCCTTACCATACTAATACATTACATTTTACTATTTCTATACTTACACCACACTTGCACTCACATGTAGGTGGATGTTCCACATTCATATACTCTTGCAACGGTTGCTTCAGTATAGCTACTAGTATTTACTTCCACCCAAAACATAATCTTTCACCCTTTTTTTCCCAAATTATGCAGTTTGCATAAAACCATCATTGCATAACAAATTGGGTTGCCTAACATGTTCTTAGATTGTGCAGGCTATTATAACAAAAGCAAAACACAAAAAAGATATGCCAATTCATCCAATGCCAACACATGGACCCATCAAATACAAACAACCAACATAGATGAAATTATTGTAGAACTTACATTCACTTTTCAATATCCACGTAAGTAATGCAAAACACTATAAATTCCCATAGCATAATTAAAGTTACTGCAAATATTGCTATGCATATAATTACATTGTTTTATTTTTATTACCATCTTCACATAATATAAATAAGTATTTCTATATTTACATCTAATTTTTATCGCATGCAGGTGAATGCTGAAAATTCATATACTTCTAAAACAACTGGCAGCAATGAAGATCCAACACCAACAGTGACTAGTCAACCAAAGTTGAAGGACAAAACTGAATACTTTTTTCCAAAGTATGATGAACATATTTTTCCAAAGTCTACCAATGGTCATTTCCAAATCCACTTCTACTAAATACATCCTTACAATTGATCCATGTCAAGAACATGAACCAAAGCATATTGAAGACAACAACATCCAAAAACAAGATCAAGTGTCCAATCCATACAAGATGTCGCAAAATGATGACCATATCCATATATCACCTACTCCTCCCTCTACCCATGAGATGCTTACTCCCACTGCACATGTAAATGTTCTTCAAAAACAAAAAAGCCTCCTACCCCAAACATCATTATCAATGAGCAAGAGTCCTCTACTCTAAATTCCTAGTTATAGCTCAAAGCAAAGAGGATCCAATAGAATTTCATAGCAATTCATTTTATACCAATTAAAGAACCCAACCATTAAAGTGATAACTCTACAACACTATCGGGAACTTTGTCTAGTGCAACACCCACATAGGGAGAATGAAGGGTCCTTATGATAAACCTGCTATCAATGCTACAACTATACATATAATTAATCATCCCACCCACAAATTGTGCCCAACCACATGAGCATAACATTTATCAAAGAAATTAACAAATGATTGAGGTGGACAAATAAAATGCAAAAGGATACCAAAAAAAAAAAAAAAAATCATCCCTATCAACCACCATTTGTCAAAGAAATAATGGTGGAAAAGCAAGAGGGGAAGGTCATCCATAAAAAAATTCCACAAGTACACAATAAAGCTTCAATAACGGCCCACAATATATATAGAAATAAATGTCCCAATCAAATCTCCATATCCACCCACCATTGCAAATCCTCCCAAGTTTGGAAACCCAAAGATTCCAAACTGTGAACCAAACAATCTACATCTCATATCACTCAAAGTACTCCACCATCAACTTTGAAATCCATGATATCCAACTCTCACATAAACTGTGTGTTGACAGCAACTCTTTATCATAAGGACTCTACTGGCTCCCTATTGCGATGTATGCATCTAGATGATGTTAACTCCCAAAGTACTCTATAGAAAACCACTAATGGTGTCACTTTAGGCAAGTACCATACAAAAAATCCAACAAACAAGAGTCATGTCTGTAATGAAACATCTACATGTGCCAAATCAGGTATAAGCATCTCATCCCATCCAAAATAAATCCACCACTCCATCCAACTAATCCATAAAAAAAATCCATACATCCATGAACCACCGATCAAATGAATGCTCCCCCATCGCCATCCATATTCCAAATCATCTTGATCTTGGTCAATTTAAAGTTTAAACTTTACACTTGCTTTTGGTAAATTTCTTGACATGGATCATTATCACTCATCCTACCCACCATTATCTTAGCCATCAACTATTATCCAAATGACCATCCTCCATCCAAATTAGTTTTCTTACCACAACATAATCCCTACCCTCCTTTGCATACCTAAAATATCCATCCATCCATTCATTTACCCATGCATCCACCCATGGACCTATATCCACCAACTCATGATACATAGTTATAATTATGTATATATTTGGGATAATGAAAATTGTAACATTTTGCAGATTTTGTGTCACTGTTGGGAAAGAGAAAATTTTTTAAACCAGAAATTTGAGCAAGTGTAGAAATTTTAGAGGATTTAATCCTTTAGAAGAAAAGGCTATTTTATTTTCTACCGCTTTTGGCAAGAATGAAGGCTCCAAAGGTTGTCAAGTACAGCAAAAGTTTAGCTCAAATAATAGAGAAAAAGGCGTCGTTTTGCTTGATATTTGCATTGATTGGTCAAGCATTTAAGGGGTTGTCAAAATTTTGAGTCCATACTTTTTTCATTTTTTTACAAAACTTTAATTGTTGAAGCTCTTTATGACCATTTCTATTAAGGTCTTCCTGGAGCTGTGTAGATGGTTTCAGAATCAACAGTAGGGATAAATTAATTGTACATTTACTTCTTTACTTTGATAAACAAATGGTTATACAACCATTATCTTTTTCATAATGTCTATTTACTATTGTCAAATTTAATCTTTGCTTGTTTTGATATAATACAAACAATATTGTACAACTATTAATTTACACTCTAATCCCATTAATACTTCACTATACTTTTCTATCGGCGTACCCCTTGCACCCCCTCTGGTGCAAGTGCTAGCATGAAAAAAGAACGGCGTAGTAAAAAGATGTCATTAATTCAATGGCACTTTAAACCATGCAATGTAATGAATACATACACAGATCAGTCCTATATATACACCCAGAAATCTAGTAGATTTTAATTCCTCCTTTTCCCACCCATATTCTTTGTCTTTCGCTTGTTCTTTCTCTTCTGCTTATTTTTAGACCGGGCTGTTTGCGCGCACTCAGTGACAGTCTGGGTGTCATCCTCAAATACAGACTTAAATCTGTTCAATCTGTCCCTGCTTTCCAGTAATTTGGTAGAAGCATGACCTATAGCATCTTTCTCTAGCCATTCAATGTCACACGCTTCATGCTTCTCATGCCTGCAAATCAAATAACGATGGTTACTTCTTTAGACTAAATAACTGAGAAATCAAAGTATACTTTAACAAAGAAAGTATCTTCTGCTTCTACAAACAAAGTATCTTCTCTTCTCCTATTTTGTACCGTAATTAAAAATATTTTTATATAATCTGGTGCAGATAGAGCATATGTACAAGATCGCGACTGACCTTGGCTGAAGGAGTTCGGATGAACGTAACAATTCTTCATGGATGTCATGCATTTCATCTAAGACATCACTTTCTTCGTCAGGTTGAACTTTGCCTTGTTTTATCTTTGGTATTGTGGTCTCTATCAGGTCCAAGAGTTCGTCAACCTCAGCCTGCAATCAAATTATCAGAGATTGTTATAGTTGAGCTTTTCCCCTCTTTGGGAATAACTAGTTAAAAGAAGGAAAAAGTGTAGTTATAATATATCACTTGAGTTGTCATAATTCATATGCATGACCCTGTGCCTTTTATACCTTGAGAGGGCAAGCCTTTGAAATAAAAATCTCTGTATAAGAAGAATTTGTGTTCCCTTTGAAGACTTCATAAGCTTCCCTGATATATTTGTCTTTGATAGATAGTGTCTGTTCAAGACGACTCCTAGCACAAGAGAGCCACCTTTTCAT